>JANHFT010001920.1:79197-97240 GCA_032467955.1 Pseudoxenodon macrops | reverse complement strand
ATAATAAGACCACAGCCATATTTGGGGGATCAAAAGAAAATAAGACCCTGTCTTATTTTCGGGGAAACACGGTACTACATTTTAGTTTGCAGAGCCTACCTTGGGCAGCTCCTTTTTAGCAATGCTCAGCCATACTTTCCTCCGGCGTGCATTTAATTGTTCAATGGATAAATGCTTTTTCTTAGACCCTGGTGGAGGGGTATCATGAGAAAACTTGGCAAAAACTTTGATCTGGTGGTGATGATGACGTCGCGGTGACTCCTCAGACGAAATGTCTTCATCCCTTCTTTTCTTTTTTTTCACCTTTTTCAATTTTGCTGGAAGAGGATAGCACATAATATGATCAGTTTGCTTTCATAATCATTTGAATTCATAGCATTAACTCACAACCTGTGAAAGTATTCCATCTACCAATTTGAAGTAGCAACTAATTTCTCAATTCTCTATAAATTTGCAGGGAATAAAAGACTAAATCATTCAAAAAGAATGACTATAAGCAATATCAAAATGTCAAAACATCGTCATTTATAATTACTCTTTTAAGTGAAATGCTATTCAAATATTTGAGAAGATGGTTAATAAAGAAAAAGGAATAAAACTGAGTTCTAATGGATGCAGATGAAATCTACAATATGGACAAAGAGGAAGTATAAAACAGTTTCAGAGAAAGCATATCAGATTGAAAAAAGCTGTTCCAGAAAGATGCACTAAGTCACGGTATAGCAGTAGCTTTCCGGTTAGTTAATAGAACCTTCCCTCACTTTATGCTAGGATTACATATTCCAAAATCTCATATGAGATGCTGAACCAGAAGAAAGGAGTCTTGTGGTAATGGATAAACATGTTGTTGCAGTTTTAGACCCTTGTTCTTGATCACTTACTTAAGCATGCTTTATTTCTTGTCTCATGTTCTGTGTATAGTGGATTTCTTGTGTGTGCAATTATAATGGCAGACAAATGGGCAAATTGCACCACAGCACTCTGAATTCTTCGTTATGTTCTGCATAATACATTTGCCCAGACTGAGGATCTTTCACCAGCTTTAGTGTGATTTAATATGTCCAGCTCAATCTCTAGTGTTAGAAAGTTATTTTTCACTTTAGGTAAAGGGTTTCAATAAGGTATTGATAATAGCTTTGAACCCCCAATACTAGTAGCGTCTATAGACGGTATAGAAGTAGGGAGACAGGAATATACAGCTAGTAAAACTTCACAGCCTGATGGTAAATACATGATACAAATCAATGCTCATAAAAGAGAGTTAGCATAAATACGCACCTTTTAATTTTTTTTCCTCTTTCAACTTCTTTTTCTTCGGCCCTATGAGATGACGCTGTTGCTCATAATAAGGATCGTATGTAGACAGCAAACCTGCACTGTAATACTGATACTGCTGTAACTGAAGCAGACATAAAAATAATTACTTTTTTGAAACTTAAGGCCTAATTAAGTAAGAAATATAGCTGGGTAGAAAGTTCAAGTTACTTTGAATTTAGATTGTTTTTATGTTTGGTAATTACTGAGTATATTAACATGATACACTTAGCTATAAAATGGTACGGTATAAAACAAAATCTGAGGAAAAAACTAGAAAGGAAGTAATGCCAATGCCTTTTTCTAATGAAAAGAATGGTTTTTGTAATAAAACAAAGGAAATCAGTTATTGTATAATATTGGGCCAGTCACCCTGTCAACCCAACCTACTACACAAGATTGCTAGGGGGATTAAAATGTGGGATAACCCCATTTATGCTACCTTGAGCATCTTAGAGAAAGTGTCTGATATAAGAATATATGTACATAAGCAGAACAGCCAATTTGAGCTACTCTCCACTATAGTTTGCAATTGATGAATTTCTTTCTAGCTTTTTTACCTCTTTATCTTTGCTGTATTTATTTTGATGCAGTTTTTTGTACTTGTGCAATCGCAGCATATTGTGAAGTTCTTCTCTTGAAAGAGTGAATTCTTCTCCTTCCCCATCTTCATCAGTTACTGATTCACTGTCACTGGAATCATCACTCAGAAGAATGCTCTGCCAATGAGATAATTTCAATTCAACAACAGTGAACAAAATGACCAGAACAGGAAATAAGAATTTCTGAAACAGGCCAATGAGATTAAAGCTTCTGAAAAGGGGGGAAAAAACCTAACAACATTTACACACATAGAACAGTTTCACTGTTTAGCATTTCTTACTGTTTCTTCCTCCACCACAATATTAACCATCATAGAATCTTTTGAGTCTGCTTCAGTGATTGGTGCACCCATAACATTTTCCCCTCCTTTACTGCTTTCATGGATACCTGTTCTCAAAATCACTGCTAGGTAACCTCCACCTTAACCTTAAGAACATCACATTTCTAATGTTATCAGTAATGAGTGGGAAATTTCCTTGCAATGTTTCAACAGTGACCTATTCTATATGCTCAGGCAAAGTGGACTGTGAAGTTCACTTGTTGAAATTAAATGTAGTGATAATCCACACATCTGGTCCAATGACACATTACAAAAATATAATCTTCTTTTTGGTCACGATGGAAGAAGAGAAGCCAATGTTTTGGGGTAAGGACTTTTTTCTACAAGTTTGCATTGGCATACATTGTTGGTAAACTCTTGACAGATCTACCCTATACAGGTAGCCCTCACCTTATAACCATTTGTTTAATGACCATAAGTGGCTTTTTAGAGTGACTTATGGCTAGCCCTAATACTTATAAGCATGCCCATAGTCACATGATCAAATTTCAGGTGCTTAGCAAAAGGCAAGTATTTACAATAGTTGTAGTGTGCTGGGTTCACATGAGCACCATTTGCGACTTTCCCAGCCAGCTTCTTACAAGCAAAGTCAATTGGGGGAAACTGGATTAGTTTAACAACTGCATGATTCATTTAGCAACTGCAGTGATTTACTTAAAAACCATGGCAAAAAAGATAGTAAAACTGGGTACCATTCACTTAATAATTGCCTTGCTTAGCAACAGAAATTCTGGTCCCAACTGTGGTCATAATTTGAGGACAATTTATAATCATGGTAGATGTTCCCCATCCTCAAACCCTCTCAACCCCAGCCCCATTTACTTAAGCTACAAATACACTGTAGAGA
Source organism: Pseudoxenodon macrops (assembly GCA_032467955.1). NCBI lineage: Eukaryota > Metazoa > Chordata > Lepidosauria > Squamata > Pseudoxenodontidae > Pseudoxenodon > Pseudoxenodon macrops. Next base: position 94,136 of record JANHFT010001920.1, on the reverse strand, counting down.
ATCAGCTAATAGTTATGCTTTCTTTGAGTAGTGCTGGAAGGAGCTGCTATCATCTGGACTGGAGTGGGAAAGGAACAGAAAATAAAAGGGAGCAAGTTACATTGTTAACTTTTGCATATAGAACAAGAAAGCCGAAAGAATAACACTGCTACAGACCATCTCACTGCTGCTTGGTAAACCCTTTAGATCAGCAAAAGGGGTAAGAAAAGATGGGGATTTTTCACCTCAGGTTCAGCATGGCTGAATATAATTAGATTGAAGAGTAAAACCAGGAAATGGACAACAGAAAACCCAGGGGCGGGGAGTTCTGAGGAAAACTAAGATATCAAAACTTGATGCTGTGCATTTCAAACCATGAGGACATGGAATGAATTAACAGAGGATTAAAAACCAGTAACTTTTACCGCACACATCAATTCTAGAAAACTAAAAAAATGTTAAGAGGAATAACATTTTTGGTTTTTTCAGAAAATGTTGCAATTTTTATAGATTATAGATTTATCAGATAGATCAGAATAACGTAACAGAAGGATCACTAAGAACAGATCTGGATTTCAGTAACAAAAAAACTCACCTTTAGCCATTTTCTGCTTTTCTTCAATTTGGAAAAGTTATATAGACTCCCTTTTTCTGTTTTTGGCTCTGTTTAAAGAACATATCAAAACACTTATATTGTGCAAACAGTTCAACTTAAAGATACTTTCAATAGAGAAAGCATTTACTCCAAATTGAATTACCACTGAATCATTTTGTAATCTGAACTACAAAAAAAGGAATCTTCTGATTATGTCTGCTAGCCTATAAGAACATAACATTTTTGATGAATTATTAATCAAACCCAATTGTTCCTGGATCCAAGTGATCTGCAAGACTAGCTCATATAATTATCATCAAAAGCAAACTAAATTATTTTTTAAAACACTCTTACCAGATTGTAACACTCCATTGAGTGAATGTGTGTTTAACATTCCTGAACTTCCTGCTCCAGAAGGTTCTCCAAGCAATGAGGTTGCAGGCTCTTCCTTCACTTGCATCAAGGGACTCCCAGGCTGAGGAAGCAAAGGATTGTCATCCAATCCATCCTCACTTTCATCACTACAAGAAAGATAGAGATATACATTTATCGTAATAAAAGAGAAGTAATGCTGTAAAAAATAGTTATGCTTCAGAGCAACTTCCATTTTTCTCATCTCTAACACCAGAAGGAAGTAAAGTTGACTTCAAATCCTGTGGATACACTGATATATTGAAGGTATTTTGGCAATAAAATGGAGTGGTTTGCCACTGCCACCTTCTTGTTTTTTCAACTTTAGTCTAGCCTAAATCCTCTGTGGTCTCCAGGTACCAATTTTGTCCAGCTCTGTTTAGTTTCCATAATCAGATAGGATTAACCAATTGTTGCTTGACACTCTATCCAAGGGTACCCAACCCCTGGTCCACAGACCATTACCGGTCTGCGGCCCATTGGGAACCTGGCCTTGCAAATGGTGGGTGAGCACATGAAGCTCCATTTGGTGCACAAAACTATCCCACCACCATTGCCGGTCCACGGATCACGAAAGGTTAGGGACCATTGCTCTAATCCTAGATGGATATAATGTATTAGATGTCTGAATAAGATAAAATCAAATATGATTTTATAAATATATAACACAATTTAAAATACTCTTGTATAAATTACATTTTTCCACATTCAGTACTCTATAGTTCTGCATACTTTTAATTGCCTTCCATTTCTTTCTTCTTCTTCCATGATTTCAAATTTTCCAGTTCACATTAGAAAGCAAGTAGTGACTTTGGCAAACTTAGTATGTGCATTTTTAAATACCCTATGCTTTCAGAACTAACTGAAAAATACACACATAAATTCTGGTCACAGCTCCCATTCTTTTAAAAGCATTAACAGCAGCACAAGGATATGCATGTGGATATTTGGGTATACACTCTGCTCCTTTCTTAATATTAAAGTCTGAAACTGACATCTGTTGATTTATTTGCAGGTCCCCATCCTTATGGAGTTTATTCACCTTCTTTACTGAAACTAATGTTAGGAATTAAGATAATTGGAATATGAAATGACTAGTTTTTAAAGTCCATATCAAAAGGGGTTTGATACCTGGATGCAGTCCTGTTGAAGATGGCAGAAGTCTGTCGTAAAAAGTGATCCAACCGCAGAGCTTTCTCCAAATACCGCAGATAGAGAGGCGTTGCCAGCTCTGTGCAGTTGCCATCCTCTCCTGAACCCAGCTCTGAGGCCATAGAACAAGTCTCTCTTCATGCAAAGATTTCTCCTAACGCACAGCTGTTTCAAAACAAAATGTAGTAGTTTTAATACATCATACCTATTTTCTGGATCTTTTTTTTCAGTTGCTGGAGAAAATACATTATTTTCCTACATCACATTTCCCAAATGGCAAGCCCAAAGAAGTTAAGAAATCAGAAGTTGCAGAACTGCACTCTTATTCTGCATAAAGTTAATTCCACCTGAAAGAGAAAATATGGAGATGGTGCTGGAATAGGCAAGTAAATTACATCCTCCCCACATGTATTTTCCTAAAGAAAAAATATTACTATCCAATTATTTGTATATCCTTGTTAATACACAAATCATAATCCCATAAAATTGTTTGCCATATTGATTAAATGTATACTGTTTTTTGTATATCACCCTATACAGTGGTTGAATCCTGTTCATAACTTATCTTATCTTTTGAATCCAGTATCATAACAAACAAATCTCTGCTTTAATGGAATTGTGTTCTAATCTCTGGTCCAAATAAATTTCTAAAAACTCTCCTATATTCTCATTCTTTCTTATGCCATTGACAACATTATCTTGATATGGACTTCAAGCAAATTTATGAATCCAATTGCAATAGCTAATGACAAGAGGGACATAATTACATGAAAACGAATAGTAATAAGAGAGTGAGTATATGTATAGAAAACAAATGTTAGTCTATAATATTCCACTCTGTTGGATGGTAACCAAGTATAATTTATCTCATCATTAACTCAAGATATTAATATTAATTTTGGTTTTTTTTTTAACCAACTGAATTTAGTATAACAAAAACACAACCAGACAATTAACTGGACAGTGGATGGTATGATAGAATATAATAAACCTTTTCAAACTAAATCTTCCCAAAAAAAAATCTGATAAAAATGTTTATCAGAATACAAGTAGGCCTCGATTGACAACAGTTCATTTAGTGACCTTTGAAGTTACAACCGCACTGAAAACAGTGACTTATTACGATTTTTCACATGTATGACCATTGTAGCATCCCCAGTCACATGATTTATATTTGAATGCTTGACAACTGACTCACATTTATGACGGTTGCAGTGTTGTAGGGTGCTGTGATCCCCTTTTGCAACCTTCTGATAAGCAAAGTCAATGGAGAAACCAGTCACTTAACAACCATGTTAACAACTGCAGTGATTCAGTTAACAAATGTGACAAGAAAAATCGTAAAATGGAGCAAAACACACTTAAGAAATTTCTCACTTAGCAACATACATTTTGGGCTCAATTGTAGTCATTGAGGACTACCTGTAATAAGTCATGCCAAAGCATGGACAGGACATGTATAAAATATTATTTTTTTAAGAAAACATTTCAGGAAATATAAAGATGAATTTTGGCATATGACAAATTTATTTAACGTTTTATGATTCTTTATTGAATTGTAGGCCATTCTGTGATGATTTATCTTAATACAAAGAAAAGGCAAATCTGCCCATTTCATTTTCAAAATGATTTCTTCCATTTCTTTATTCTTCTCTCATGATATATACTGCATTTTACATGATGTATAATGCATTTTTACAAACATTTTCTTCACAGTATAATGAATTTCTATGCATACTTTGCTTTAATATGTTGTATGACATTTCCTTAAATACATGTTACTGTATATATTTGTCAAATTGCAAACTACTCTAAACATCCTAACAATTTTACAAATATTGAATGTAACATACAGATAGTTCTCGTTCAACAACTGTTCAAAAGTGCTGAACGAATAGTAGTTACAACCAGCCCTTGTGCTTAGAGCTGTTGCAGGACACCCACAATCACATAACTACAAGAAGTGCTGCTTGCCTCATGATTATGTTGCAGCCTCCCCTCAGTCACGTGATCACAATTTGAGACTTTTCCTGCTGGATTCCCATAAACAATATCAATGGTGAAGCTAGAAAAAAGTCACAACTCACAATCAGATGAGATTGTCACTTAAGAACAGCAACCAGGACTGTTAGAACTGCAATTGCTAAGCAGCATAGAAACGTTGTTTTTCTACTTATGACTGAAGTCCCAATGAGTGCCATTAAGCAAGGATCACCTATATTGTTAGCAAATAACAGAATGCATATAAAACTATTCCTCTATCTCTCACAGTTGAACAAGGGACGTGATTTTCCAACAGTCCTATGGAAGCCAAAGGCTGTTTGGAAGTTTCTTGATGCTATCACTAATGAAAAGAAAATGGCCTTTCAACACAGAGAGATAATCACCCCAGACTAGAGATAACCAGCTTGTCCTTTCTATACCTATATGAGAGCCAGTACAGTATAGTGAGTTTCAAAGAGGCAGAGGACAAATTGCTAACATTTACTAGATTATGAAAAAAACCAGGGAGTTCCAGGGGAAAAAAAACTTCTGCTTCATTGATTATGCTAAAGCCTTTGATGTGTAGACCATAATAACTATGGCAAATTCTTAAAGGGATGGGAGTACCGGACCATCTTACCTATCTCCTGAGGAACCAGTATGCAGGTCAAGAAGCAACAGTTAGTAGAACTGGACATGGAACAACTGATTGGTTAAAAATAGGAAAGGAATATGGCAAGGCTATATATATATATTGTCACCCTGCTTATTTAGGTTATATACAGAGTACATAATGTGAAATGCTAGCTGAATGCTAGCTCCCGAGAATTAAGATTGCCGGAAGAAATATCAATAACCTCAGACATGCAGACAATATCTCTTCATGAGGAGAGGAGAATACAAAAGTTGGCTTGAAACTCGACATTAAAGAAACTAGGATCAGGGCATCTGGTATCATCACTTCCTGGCAAATAGAAGGAGAAGAAATGGAAGCAGTGACAGATTTTATTTTCTTGGGCTCCAAGCTCACTACAGATGGTGACTGCAACCATGAAATTAAAATTTGCTCCTTGGGGGAAAAGCCTAGACAGCATATTAAAAAGCAGAGACATCACCTTGTTGTCAAAGATATGGTTTTCCAAGTAGATGTGAGAATTGGACCATAAGGAAGGATGAGCGCCTAAGAACTGATGCTTTCGAAGTGTGGTGTCCCTTGGGACTACAAGGACAATCAATCCTAAAGGAAATCAGCCCTGACAGTTCCTTGGAAGAACAGACACTGAAGCTGAGGCTCTAATACTATGGCCACCTAATGAGAAGAGAGGACACATTGGAAAACACCCTGATGTTGGGAAAGATCAAAGATAAAAGGAGAAGGGGATGGTAGAGGATGAGACAGATAGTGTCATCGATGCAATGTACATTAATTTGGGCAAACTATAGCACAGTAGGGGAGGGCTGGCACCCTATGGAGAAGAGTCGAACACGACTTACTGACTGAACAACATCAAAATAGTGGTTAAGGTGCTGAAGCAGGCGCCTGGTCCCCCCAATCCCTCCTTAGGCATTGAAGGGGCTAGGTGTCTTTGGCCTTCCCCTAGTCTGGGAAATTGAAACACCTCTATTTAATAACCCTTAACTGGACCAATGTGGTAATTATGGTCTATAAATGTCAATAAAGAGGCATTCATCCTGCAGAATCCAAACATATAGATATATATGCACCAAAATCTGACGTTTCAGAGAACTGAGCAGACTTGGCCATGGCACAGCAGGAACTGAAAACCGCTAACTTTCATAATTTTGTTTCTACAACAAACTGAAATGTATGCTAAAAATGTTTTTGTAAAGAGAAAGTTTGAAACATTAGCAGCTATCACAGGGATGAATAATCAGAAAAGTAAAGACGGTACACAACCAAAGCCCTATCCCTGTTATGTGCATGTGACCTCGATACAGATACAAGAGGGCCAGACATCCAATATAGCAGTCATAATTCCCATCTGATCTTGCTGACTCTCCATGAATTCCCTTGCTATGGGCTAACTTGGTTATATTAAACTATAATATAATTTTTTTGGTTTCCAGCTAACTTCTGTTTATGGAATAAATTGCATTTTGCTAAACAAATGCAGCAAAATGCAATTTATTCCATAAATTGTATGCCAACGAGTCATTAGCACAATAAATAAATCCAGATACTCACTTTCTAGTTGCATTTGCACTGCTAATAAATCATAATTGGCAAGTTAATCTAATGTAATCTAATATTATAACTCAGAAATCAGGTCTTACATATGAGTGGATTTACTAACATGTTAAACCTAAGCAAAAGTAAAGAAAACAATGTTATGGCATAGGACAGTGATGGCAAACCTTTTAGGCACAGAGTGCCCAAACTGGAAGGTGTGCGCATGCACGTGGACCAGAGTGCCAGAAACCTGACGATCAGCTGGCCGACATGCATGTACCTCTCAGAAATCCGACAACCAGCTGGCCGGCACACATGCGCGCCTCGGAAACCCGACGACCAGCTGACTGAGCTGGGGCGATGGTGCATGTCCTCACAGACGGGTCAGCGCGCCACCTCTGGCATGCGTGCCATAGGTTCGCCATCACAGCCATAAGATGTATAAACTAGAGACACCTAATTTGATCCAAAAATCTAGGTAACAGCAAAGAAATATGGAAAGCTCTTGTTTTTGCTGCCTTTTCCTAGGTCATGTGGAATGGTTTAGATTAGATGTGGTAAACCTAATATAAACCAGGTCCCTACTTGGCTTCCTTGGACAGATGGTTGGCATTGTGAGAACCAACTATATTCTTATTAAAATATTTAGCATATGACACAGCGTTATACAGGTAGTCCTCGACTTACAACAGTTCATTTAGTGACTGCTCAAAGTTACAATGGCACTGAAAAAAGTGGCTTATGATCATTGTTCACACTTACAACCTTTGATGCATCCGCATGATCATGTAAATAAGATTCAGATGCTTGGCAACTGGTTCATACTTATCGCCTTTGCTGTTTCCCAAGGTCATGTGATCACCTTTTGCAACCTTTTGACAAAGAAAATCAATGGGGAAGCCAGATTCACCTAATAGCCATGTTACCAACTTATCAACTGCAGCAATTCACTTAGAAAATATAGCAAGAATAGGTTGTAACCTCTCTCCTTGAGATGTTGTAGGGAGGATGTTCAGAAGCAGCTCCTCTGTTCTGGAATAATTCACTTCCTGAAGTGAGGGTAGTCCCTTCCTTTCAAAAATGTTGAAAGGCGCTAAGGCTTTCATAGTGGAAGTTTGCATTTCATTAGAGGCAAACACTTGGTTAGTACAGGTAGTCCTCGACTTATGACCACAATTGAGCTGAGAATTTTTGTTATTAAGACATTTGAGACATTTGTTAAGTGAATTACAATCTTTCTCTTGATCCAGACGTAGTAGGCAAACAGATGCTGCTTAGTCCAGAGGATGGTAAGGAGCTGAGGTATAAATTAGCACCTTGGACTCAGAAATGATCCAGCCATCACTACAACCCCCATAAGCACTAATTATTCTGTAATACCACTGTTGGCCAACAAATGAATGGCAGCTGTATTTTTTTACATATTAGCTTCCAGTCTATCTTCAGGGCAGCTAGCTCCATGCAGGATGAATGACAGTAATCCAATTGCAAAATATACACAAAATCAAAAGACCCTTTTCAACACAAATCTGGACTGCTTGTTAATTTTATATGTCTTTCCGTATAAAATTAATTTCTCTCTTCTTAAAGGAAAAAAAATAATGAATTGTATTTCTTCTTTGGAAGGAAAGGCATTACCGTTAGAAAGTTGTCTCAAGACTTTTACTTTCACGTGATAGCAATTGCTTTTCTCTCAGTTGAAAATCTCTCTAAAATTATACTCTTCTGTGCTCATTCATCTTTCATTAACACTGAAGACCCTACAAACAACCAAACTTCAGTGAATCCAGTTCTTATATAAGCCATTCACCCCTCAACTCTGAAGGGCACAAGAGCCTTGTTAGAGCAAAAAAGTTGGCAATCCAGTTAATTTTAACTTCAAAAATCACTCTGAAAATTTATTTAATAAAAACTCTTAGCAGTTGCAACTATTTCTCTATTAGAGTTAACTGAACAGGATCTTTTCTCTAACTGATTATTCAGCTGCCTAAAAGAAGAGACCCATCACTGGGCAGCAAACAGGACAATTATCACTACTGCATAATACAAGGCATCAGAATTTGAGTTTTATCCAAATTATATCTGTCAGTGTAAAAAAGGGGAAACTTTAAAAGAGCTTGTATATAAGGATGATATCTGAATGGGAGGTCAAGAATGATGCGTAACTAGTAGTGATGTTCCATGAGAAGGTACAACCAGACCCACATGTACAGAGTTTGAGCCAACTGCTTTATTATGTTCTGCCTACAATACAGGAATCTCTCCAGTCTGGCGGTCTACTCCTGAGAACAGGTAGAAAAGGCTCCAAGGTAGTGGTGGGTTGCTACTGGTTGGGCCCGGTTCAAGAGAACTGGTAGCGGCAGCGGGAGACTCCGCCCACCCGCCCGGACATCATCACAGATGATCTGCACATGTGCAGAAGCACACGCAAAGCACGCACATGCGTTCACAGTTCCGAACCGGTAGTGGTGGTAATTAAAACACACTATTGCTCCAAGGTACTTGGGAAAGTGTGTGTGTGTGTCAGATCAGCCTTTTGCAGTTGTGCAGTGACTCCAGGCTAGCTCCATGCTTCATCCCTCTTCCCTGCCAGGCTGAATACTTCCCAACAGTATTAGAACAATGATGGCAAATCTCTTGGGCTTGGTGTGTTCAGAAAATGCCTAATTTGACTCTGCTGACACCCACTTCCTCTAGACAGAAGAGAAACAATTCATAATCAAGAATAATAAATTTAAATATAGCATTTAACTAATAAATAGTTGATAGTATTTTTTTCAAAAAGGCTTTTCCCAGGCAGCTCCAGGTTGCACAAGGCCTGGAAACTTCAAAGAATTGTCTTGTGTAGCCTTGCAGCCTTCAAAAAAGATCAGGAAAACATACTCTGATTCTTGGGCATTTTTTGGAGGTTTCAGAGGCTAGGTGAAAGTAGGGTCCTCTCATGTGACTTCCAGAAAGTCTGGAGGCCTGGCATGTCACCTAGGATATGCTTGTCATAATTCATCATCAACATATTAGGAACAAATCAGATAAATGTGTCAGTCATAGTTGAATAAGGTTCTTCTTAAGAGTACAAGGCTTGGGTTCTAAAGGCATATAATATTTGCTTTTTTTCCCCACTGGAAAGAATTGATAGTCAATATAGGATTTTTGCATTCTGGCAGTTAATTAACATGTTCCAAACACATAAGACAAATAGGTGATTGTTATGGGAAATATAACATTCATTTTACTTGACCTAAGAAGGCACGTAACATAGTTGTTCCATTTGAACTTACTCTAACTTCCAATAAGCAATTCCTCTTCCCATCCCTGACAAAAAGCATCTATCTTAATATAAGCAATATCCCACAATGTACTGAAAACTACTCTTCTTCAAAGCATTTTCTGTCTTCTAAAGTAAGCACTAGAGATCGTTTATTTTAATTGAAATGTCTATGCTGTGTGCATCCACTTTTCAATCATTTGTATAAATGATTCATGTTTTTAATCCAAAAACATTTGAACCACCTGTAGCGAAGGCTACTGTGCATGCATGCTTAATATTGTACTTGTATTAAGGACCCAACAGGACCTCTGAAGCTGCAGATGAAAATATTATGGTGGGGGAAGGAAGAGACATAGGTGACATTACAAATACAGTCCATCATTATCTCACATATCTCACTGATTTATTGCAAATTATAGCTTTGGGTAAAACATAATCAAGCTACAGTAACTGTTTTAAGTCGACTGTATTGCCAAGGAAATGTGTTAGTGCTGCTATTTTAATTAAAGTAGGTATGTTTATATTTATCTTTTATTGCTAGGTGTATATAGCATTTTAACTACACTAATATCAATTGCCCATTGCAGCATATAGCTATTTGTAGCTGCACTAGGATTATATACATAGAAACCTCAACCATACTTTACTCAGGGAACTCAATTTTCTACTTTCTTATGACAGGCTAAATCATAAATCATGAGTGGTGTTGGTACCACAGATCAGCACAAAATATGATTGCGCAATATGCTGAATCACAAACTATGTGTACAACCTATATTTTGGGTGACATTCACACATCATGGCAGGCCATCATGGATTACAGTCAGCACTATATCTAAAATATTCAAAAGCTTGTAATACTTTGACAGAATTTATATAAAATATTATTTGGAGGATTATGTGATTTTAGGACACTGACAAAGGGACAAAGCTTCTAAAAACACATTCTGCAACAAGGAAATGTATAATCATTCTCATTTTCTGCATTTGAAATGCTGGCATTTCTACATTTTAGATCCTTTTTTTCTTAATTTCATGAATTTCTAAAAATTGGAGTTCTATTTCTAAAAAGCCAACTTCTCTTTCATGTTAGATAATTTTTTATTTGATGTATTTTTAAATATGGCTCAATTTCTTTCACATTTAACCATTTTATGAGTTCAGAATAAAAATATTAATATTTATTTTTATTAGATTTTATGATTTATAAGGCCCACCCATCTCCCTTGATTGTAATTGTGTACAAGGATTTCTGAGAAACACTCTTTTCTCTTGTGCTTTTCATACCTCTAATACCTCTTGTATTCAAAAAATTAAAAAAGGCAAAACATCATATTTGAAAACTGAATAACTCAACTAAAACCCTATATGTAACTGGAAAGGTAACAAGTGTAATAATGAATTAACACATTTCCTTTTCACTATTCTCAAAAGACATTCAGGTTTTGAGTAAAAAACACCAGTGTTTTATTAGTTGGATAGTTAGACATAATCACAAATGTTTGGTATGCTTTCTTGGGAAAACAGGAGTAAAATGTGTTGGATCTGTTCACTGCATTGAATTAGCTCTAAAAATAATAAAGACAGGATATAATCAATAAAAATAAATAAATATGCATTGATATGTGACCAATGTACATGTCAAACATGTAGAAGAATATCTAGTTAAGGAATAACACTCTGGTGATAAATACGTCTTACACACAGATTTTTTTTATTATCATATAAAACATCACATCCCAAACAACATTTTAAATTCAACATCACTGAATAAAGTGCTTCAGTGTTTAACCAAAATAAAATTGTTTTAATATTATGAAGGATTATTATTATTATTATGAAGGATTATTATTATTTGCTTATTAAAGCAAATAAACATTTTATTAAGTCTGTGAAAGACTTGGGAAGCAATTCAGAAAATGTGCTTTGGAGAACATGGGAACAAAAACTTGAATACCTTTCTGTAATTCCATGATGCATCCACATCTTTTTTTGAGTTCACAGTGCTGAGTTTGCACTCCAGGCATTCTGAATCACCTTTTTCCAAATAATTTCTCAAGTGCAGCTTTACTAATTGTACCTTACATTTCACAATCTCAACTCAAATTTGTTTAAAGATCAGAAACACTCAAGTCCTACAAATCAACTTACCACAAGAATATATCTGATATGCAGACCACGCATGCAAGAAGGGGTTAAAAAAGTGATCACCTCTACTGTGCTGTATGTTTCACTGCAGCGTTTGGTCAACTCGCACATGTAATCCAAAAATATATATATATACAAAGTCTAATTCTGAGAGGCAAAATTGTTAGTTTGTAGAAAACATTAAAGATCAGACCTTTGGCACAACAATCAATGCCAAAAGCCACTAAAGCATCATCTACTCGTGTGATATATTCCATGAAGAAGCACTTTTTAAATGTATCCTGGTTAAGATAGATACATAGATATATATTACGGGTAGATTTTTTCTGATTAAGGTGACACAGATGCACATTGACACTCCATGCTCTTTGATGGTTATCCTTGATAAACGGCCATACCTGGATCTCAGATTCATTCAACATGCCAACATGAATCTCTCCCAAGTATTCCCACAACTAGAAATCCCGTATCTCAGAGAAGGACACTGATCAGGCCGGGCGGCTTCCTCGTTTTCGACTGCCAGGCATTGAACAAGCAAGGTGCGCACGTGTGACCGTGGACTGGGTGTGACCAACACACACATAACACACTCACACACCGCATGCTGCCCGAGGCCAGAAGGTAGCGAGGCATCGCCTGAGGAATCTCCCTCGCCCTGCAGAAGCCTTTAAGGGGGGTGGGGGAAAGGGGGACCCCCCGGAGTACAGCACCCTCCCCACTGGCGGGTTGTCCCCCCCACAAGGCAACATCCTGTCCCTTTAAGAGTAGGCCCGGGCGCCGGGGCGACTGCCGGGGGGATTGGGAAGGAGTGGTCGGACGGGGGCTGATCCCGCGGCCTGGTGTAACGGGTCCCCGCTTTGCTGCCACCTGCCCCGGGCCCGCGAATCACGGCGCCTCACCTGCGTGCGTAGCTCGGCTTAGGCCGAGAGTAGGTCTTGAGTTGTCCGCCCCGCTTTTCCCTCCCGGCCTCTCGCCCCTTGCTGCGTTGGCGCTGCCTGTGTCCTGCCGCGGCGCCCTCGACTTCTGCTTCGACAAGATGGCGGCCGCGCTATTGCTGCTGAGAAGGAGGCGGCGGCTGCGGGCGCTGGGACGGCGGCGGCGGCCACTTTCGCTCACTGAGAGGAGAGGAGCAGGGACACGGGGAGCCATGGCGGGGGGGAGGAGAGGCGCCATAGCCAGGCCAGAATAATCGAAAGCGGCACCGCCAGCTAGTGCTCTGAGCACAGACACACCGACATTCCCCAATGGGCTTCGCCACAACTTTCATGCGGACCTTAAGTTCATATCCCGTGCTCGGTCCCCGTGCAGAACCCAAAAGAAGTAATCCAGAAACGATTCGCTTATCACTCGATTGGTTGAGTCTGAGAGTGACGGAAATTGCCGAGTGCTTTCGGCTCCCAGAAACTAGCGTGAGTTAGCAGTTCTCGCGCGAAGCTCAAGGAAAGAGTCGCGAGACTGCTATTCCAACGGGACCTCCCTGGAAGTGACGTTTTGTTTCTCCTACTTTTAGCTAGGCATAAAAAGTAGTTGCGGGCCCAGGTAGGCCTCAAGTTTGATTAGGGTAATTAGGTCTCCAGTTATGTGGACAGTAGTAGGCTTATGAACACCTTCAAAAACCTTCACCACCCTTCCAGATACGTTAAAATCGGGCCTTTTTCCTAGCGTTGTCGCTTGCCAATGGCTACTTTGGAACTTAAAAGTATTGGAAAACACACCTGGCATGCTTTACATTTATTTTTTCTGACTGTTCCAATTCAGCATTAAGGTTTTTTTTTAGAATAGGTGAAAACTGCAATATTTTCATTTTAAGGATTCCAGCAGAGACTGTAAAGCAGTTTTGGGGATTTGTCGGATGTGTTCAAGTCAGCCTTGACTACAGATAGTCCTCGACTTACAACAGTTCATTTAGTGACCGTTCAACGTTACTGAAAAAAGTGACATGACTTTTTCAGTTATTTTTGTAGCATCCCCGTGATCATGTGATCAAAATTCAGATGTTTGGCAACTGACTTATGATTGTTGCAGCGTCCCAAAGTCATATAATCACTTTTTCAACCTTCTGATAAGCAAAGTCAATGGGGAAGCCAGATTCACTTAACAATCAGGTTACTAACTTAGCAACTGCAGTGATTCACTTAACAACTGTGGCAAGAAGCATTGTAAAATGGGACAAAACACAGGTAACAAAATAAATTTTGGCCTCAATTGTGGTCATAAGTCGAGGATTACCTGTATTGGCATCTGCTTGGATAAGTCCCTGCAGTTTTCTGGGTAATATTTTCAGAAGTGGTTTGCTATTGCCGTTTCTAGACAGAGACAAAGTGACTGGAGTAAAGTTACCTACCTGGCTTTATGCCTGAGATGGACTAACATTTCAAAGTATCCCAATTTCTAATTAGTACCAAATTGGCTGTCTGGTTTTGCCTTGGATGTGTCATCATTATATGCCTTGGAACTAATAAGGGGTATATCATTACCGGAAAGATATGAATAAATCCCAAATTACTGATGTGCCATAAAATTGATGTCAGTAGGTAGACCCTTTTCCATGATGCTTGGTCTGCAACTGGGGCCCTTGGCAATCATTGCCTTTATAATCAAGTTTATAAAAGTGCAATCATTGCCTTAATAATCAAGTTTATCTGCCTTGATGCTGTCTTCCTTCTATCTTTCACATTATAGATTTCTCAAGAGAGCTAGTTTTAATGAATTACAGAATAAGAGAATTGGAAGGAACAATGGAGGTCTCTTAGTCCAACCCCCTGCTGAAGCAGGAGACACTATGACTATACCATTCAGGACTGAGAGCTGTCCAATCTTTTCTTAAAAACCTTAGGATAGGGCACTGACAACTTCAACAGGCAAGCTGCTCCATTGATTAATTATTTTCATTGACAGGAAATTTCTCATTAGTTCTAGGTTTGTTTGTTTGTTTATTTATTTATTTATTATCATTGTCATTGTAGATATATACACAGTATACCCATACAACAAAATTCACATAATACCCAGAGTTCTAGGTTTGTTTGTTTGTTTATTTATTTATTTATTTTATTTATTTATTGTCATTGTCATTGTACATATATACACAGTATACCCATACAACAAAATTCGCATAATACCCACAGGCCAGACCCAACACACATGACAATCCCCACCCCACTCCCACCCACCAAAAAATCCCCCGCCCCTAACCACCCAAGCATCCATAC
>JANHFT010001920.1:42662-79097 GCA_032467955.1 Pseudoxenodon macrops | reverse complement strand
TAGCCAGATGAATACCTGGTAGGCAGATTTCCCCCCCTATTTTCCTCCCAAAAAACTCAGGTGTGTCTTATACTCAGCTGCGTCTTATACACCGAAAAATATGGTAATCTACTAACTTGTCCTATTTGATTAGCCCTGTTAATAGAATAGCTAAATCTAAAGCAAATTTACAGCCAAAACAAAAACATACAAAAAATGGTCCATGAACAGATCCATTAAACAGTACCAAGTAGTAGATAATACATATTGAAGTTAATTTTTCATAAATTAACCAAAAAAATTCTGGTTTCCTTTTTTTTCAGAGTGCATTTCATTGATAAATCAGAATACAATTTAATAAATGTTTCCACATATAGTTAATTTTTAAATGAAACTGATATATGTTTCTTTCAGTTCCTATATAGGCTATGTAATAAGTATAATCTATTTTAATGTAATTGTTCTTTATGTACATTTTAAATCTGGGTAAATTAAATATGGTAAGTATTTTTATCTTTATTTATAATGTGGAGTGTTTTTAAGTTAATTCACATGTGTAATAGCCACTTGTTTATTGAATAGCTAAGTTCTATAGTTTAGAATTTAGAAAATTCTGTATAGAAAAACATATCTTTTTTTGGGGGGGGGGGTTTACCTGTAAGAGAACAGTCCTATTTTTTTGAATCTCAATTTGGCACGGATTCAAGAATCTTGCAAAAGACCAAAGTCTGATCAAGTATTTACAAAGGTCAGAATGACTCAGGGCCCCAATTGGATTAGATGTTAGTGAAACAGGGTATTTAGTTACATCAATAAGTACTTAGCTATAATATATTTCACCAATGTCACTGCTAAACATCTTCAGAACTAAATGAAATACGTTTTGGAAAGTAGGGCTAGGAAATACCAGTGGGAATAATTCCTATGCCTTTATAATTTAATGGAATGAATAATAATAATGGAATCATGAGAATTCTAAGACCATTCAGTAAAATGGACTTAGATGCTTCATAGTTTCTGAGTTATCCTACTTGAAAAGAAGTCTGACAATAACAAAACAATTTATGCATTCACTTGAAAGAGCTGGACATTAGATATGTATGCTTTTCCATTATGGTTTCAAATAAAAACAAATATAGCTAAATCATTTAAAAGTATATAGCCAAAACAAATGAGCGTTCCAGCTGTACTATTCACTCAGACCCTGAGAAACAGAACACTGGTGTGATTTGGCTTGAATCTTCAAGAGTTTCAAATAGTCTGCCAAAATAAATAGGGAAAATTCTATCTGAACATTGGTTATAAGCTTTTATAAATAACAATTGCAATATTAAAATAGAAGCTACAAATTAGTCTAAAAATCAAATTAAAAAATATTCACAATTGTAATTCCAAGAGCTTAATTTGTTTATGTTTATTTTATTTTCCTCTTTCAGAATCAACAAACACCTTTTAGTTTCCCATAGATAAAACATAATGTCCCAGGTGATGGTTATTTATTCACATAGTTATGACACAGTTATGATCTAAATGTAACTAAATATGCTACAATTTATTTCATTCCATAAGGCCTAGCAGGTTGTGAAGCCTTTATAATATTATTCCTAGAAGCTAAGGCCTAAACTGCTGAGGCCGGATGCAAGTGCTGCTAAGTGTGTGTGTGTGTTTATGTTACAATTTAGTGCCAATCCGATTGGGTAGGGAAATTTACACTACAGAGTAAATCTACACTACAGTGTATGTGGGGCGCTCTGGGAGGAACATTCAAGGATCTTGTACTCCGTAATGGGATTTCTTGAGAGAGAGAAAATTGAGAGCATAAATAATTACAGAAGCGATTTGTAACAAATCCTTAAAACGTTTAGGATACAATATAATCTCCCTTCAAACCTCAATTTATGCTTCCCATCTTTTTATCACACTTCTACACATCAAGAGCTTCCTAATTTTCCTTTTTCCTTTTCTCTTTTTTTAATTTTTTCACCTCCATACTTATGTCATAATAATTGCTGGTCTCTACTGACATCTTGGTTCTGCATTTTGGTCTACCCAACGGTAATTAATGCAGTTTCCTGCTTTTGCATATGATCTCAGTTTTTTAGATTTATAATATTGTCTGGATTTAACTATCAGTTTCTTGAGGGACACCTGCAAAGTGCTTTTCAGTGGTAGGGTGTGCAATGATTTTAATAGAAGAGATGAACAGAAATGTCTCTGAAATTCCTGAAAAATGAGAGGCAGAGAAACCACAACGACATATTCCCTAAATAAATTGCAAAATTTCTCTTAATTTTTTCACGGAAAAGTGAACTTCTGCAGCAGTTTCTCAAGAGCAGAACTCCCCTTTAACGTGGATAATAGAATAATATTAAAGTCTTCTCTTGTGATTCAACTGAAGGATGGGAAGCAGAGAAACTGTGGATCAATTGAGATTTTATTTATTTATCGAATATAGAAATCATCCATCCCTCACAGAGAGAGTCTGGCAGTGTACAAATAAAATATCAAAACATAAAACATATAAAATTATAAAAATACATACCGGTACATTCATACATACCAGAGGTGGGTTCCTGCCGGTTCGGACCAGTTTGCTAGAACCGGTAGTGGAAATTTCCCCCCGCTGAACCGGAAGTGATGGCCGGCCGGACACACCCCTGAACTGGTCTTCCAGCTTGAAATCTGTCCACCGGAACAAAATTTACTCAAAAATAACCCTCTGCACATGGGCAAAGTCTCCTGTGCATGCGCAGATTATTTTAATCCAGGAATGATAGGGGCCCATGTGCACAAAATGCACACTTCTGGCACAACCCTGAACCACTAGGGAAGATAAGTGGAACCCACCCCTGATACATACAAACATACATACATATAATTACAAGGCAAGGATAATTTTAAAATTCAACATTAAATGTTAATGAAAAGGTGAGGACGGCCTTCACAGTGCTAACCAGCCCCACAGCTGTGTGCTCCCCTATTAGCCCGGAGCAAGTTAGTAGTGCCAGGACTTTAGTCATTTCCAAAAAGCTAAGAGATTAAGGGCCCACTCCACCCCTCATCTCACCCAAAGGAGAGGTTCAACAGCAGAGCAGGTTCTCTTACTGGACCTCACAAATTAGTATTCTTTAACTGACAACATATATTCCTGGCATTGACCAGGTGGGACATGCTTATATAATGAGGTGAAGACACTTCTGTAGGTAATCTGACCTCATGCCATATAGGGCTTTAAAGTTCATAACCAACACCTTGAATTGGATGCAGAAACAAACCACACCCAATGCAGCTTGTGCTGCAGAGGAGTTACATATGTTGTTCTTTGGGTGCACAAGATTACTTGCATGGCCACATTCTATACCAGCTGAAGCTTCCAGATACTTTTCAAGTGTAGCCCAGATATAGCATATTGCAATAATGGAACTCCTAATCCTTTTCCAAGTAGCCAGCCTATCCAACAAAGTTGTGCAAAAGCTTTTCTGAATTAATTAATATCTGGGAAGTTTTTGTTTTGTGATTGACTAATAATTTTAAAAATATTACTATATCCCATAATTAGTCAGGTGTGACAATGTAGGATTAAATCCTCTATTTGGTAGATAATTATTTTATAAACAACCACGGCTTGTTACACGTTGCTACATATATACAGCAATATGGCTTCTTTGTTCTAAGGAACAAACTTTATTTTTTAAGAGTAAGGAACATTTGGAACAAAATTATGTAGTGATGGGTTTTTTTTGTTTTTGAATATTGTTGTCTTTATCATAGGTAAAAATAAATATGTAAACTGACTAGATACATGTATATATACACTGGTTACTTTTGTATATCACTATAATAAAAAAGGACAATAGTTACTATCAAGAATGATATTAAAATATCATTTTATTATAATACTTATAACACCACAATCTACTAAATTCTAATGATGCCTTTTGAATGTTCTCTGAAAGATTCCTCTTTTAGTTTCTGGAAGTGATCAGGTTAACTATTAACCTGGATTCAAAGTGGGGGCTAAACACAGAGGTGGGTTTTAGCAGGTTCTGACCAGTTCTGGAGAACCGGTAGCGGAAATTTTGAGTAGTTCAGAGAACCAGTAAATACCACCTCTGATTAAATCATATTACATGTGAGATGGGTGGCATAAAAATTTAATATAAATACATAAATAATGCTCCAGTATATCAATTCATTTGTCAGTCCTGAGGATTAGTGGCAATGAAGTCACATAGGAGGGTTTTTTTAATTGTTAAAGCCAGCAGTTGTATAAACAGAGGCATAGAATCAAAATCACATGAAGTACTAGTACCACTTTATAAAACCTTAGTACGAGCACATCTGGAGCACTGCATCCAGTTTTAGACACCACACTACAAAAAAGATGTTAAGACTTTGGAAAAAGTGCAGAGAAGAGCAACTAAGATGATTAAAGGCCTGAAGACTAAAACATATGAAGAATGATTGCAGGATTTGGGTTTGACCAATCTAGAGAAAAGAAGGATTAGGAGTGATATGAAAGCACTATTCTAGCATTTGAGGGGCTGCCACAAAGAAGATGGGGTGAAATTATTTTCCAAAACATCAGAGGGCAGGACAAAAAACAATGGATGGAAACTAATCAAGAAGTCATGCAACCTGGACTTAAGGAGAAACTTCCTAACAGTGAGGACACTCTTTGATTTTAGCCTGTTGATTGCAGCATAGAACTTTGAGATTAGGCTGGTTTCAAAAACCCTGTCCTTCAAGAGTCTCATGCTAAAATCCTGCTTAGCTTTTTCTATTGACTTTTCCATCGCGAAGTTGAGAGCAACAGGGCTACCTATCAAATGGATTTTACTCCACGCAGGGTAGAGTCCTGAAGCAATCCTGTTGCTTTCAAATAAGCTGCCTGGAAAAAAACTGTTTCCCCCTTTCTAAAAGATCACATTTTCTAACTTTTTAACAAGAAAACCGGTGAATGCTATTTAGAATAGTGTAGAGTAGAGCAGAGCAGAGCAGAGCAGAGCAGAATAGAAGGAACCTTGGAAGTCTTTTACTCCAGCCCCCTGGTCAAGCAGGAGACCATACCATTTCAGACAAGTGGCTGTCCAGTCTCTTCTTAAAAACCTCCAGTAATGAAGCGCCCACAATTTCTGAAGGGAAGACATTCCACTGTTGCCCTCACTGTTAGGAAGTTTATTCTTAATTCCAGGTTGCTTCTCTCTTTGATTAGTTTGATTAATTTCCAACCATAGTTTCTTGTCCTGCCCTCTGGTACTTTGAAGAAACTATTGGGTATTTGTGAAGCAAGCAATCTGTGTAGACTATCTTGAAGCAATATTTAATTCAAGAATGTAAATTTTTATGGTGCTGTATTATGAGTGGAAGGAAATTTTAGAAATTCAAAACGATGATCTGTCTGGATAAGTATGTATCTGGCTCAAGATATGGCCTTAATTCAGCCCATAAGACATGTGTGGCCTCTATTTTTTTAATAATAAAAAATTAATTCATCACCAGGAAGGTTCTGACACCATTGGCAAAAAATCACACTGCCTTCAACAGGACTCGAGCAGCTCCCAGAGTCCTCTTCCTGCTGCGCCCGAGGCAGCTCCCTTCCTCTATTTCCCTTATCCCCCCTCTCCCACCTTGGCCATGGAAGAGGCTGCTGGTGGGTCTCGCTCTTCCTCCGGGGGCATATGGAGATCCTTCACCTCCAGTGGTGTATTAACCATTAAGCAGACTAAGCATGTGTTTAGGAGAAATAAAAAAATAAAAACCCCAATGAAGATTTGTAAAAGAATTTTTTTTTTGATAAAAATTGAATCTTGGGGTACCAATATTTGTCAGTGCTTAGGGAACCAGTGAGCCTTAATCTCGCCTCACAGACTTCAAGTGCCTCCAGGCTCACCCCAGCCCCAGGCAGCCCACAGACACGGGTGTCATCTTGCAGCAGATTATGGCCATCACAAATCAGAGCCTGGATGAAGCACAGGCCAGGAAACAAGCCTTGAATTGCCACTGAATGAAACATGTTCTTTTCAGTGTGCTATGTGATATTAAAGAAGAAAAAAACAGTGTTAAGTATAAGTGGTATTCAGGAATAAGATCCCACACCCTGCATCCCCGGATGCTCAGCTAATGAGACTAGATAACATGTTGCTGGCTGAGGTTGTCTCCGGGACTGAGAAGTGAGGAAGACAAGGACCAGCGGCAATGGCAGCAACATCAGGCGGGTTTCAAATGACAATAGCATTGAACACTCTGATTACAGGGCCAAGCTATCACAGATCCGACAGATATACCAGTCTGAGCTAGAGAAATATGAACAGGCCTGCAGTGAGTTCACAACTCATGTTAGGAACTCCTTTAGGAACAGAGTAGAACAAAGAACAAAGAAATAGAGCTTATGGTGAATATAATTTATGGAAAATTCAGCGATACAGATACAGCTGAAACAAAATACGTGTGAGGCAGTGATGATTTTACGTTTGAGATTTCTTGATGTAAGGCGAAAGTGAGGTAACTTTAGCAAGCAGGCAAAATAAGTATTGAATGACACTGCCTCCAACACCTCTAGACCTCACCAGTGCGGCCAGATCCACCTGATTGGCAGATCAACTATTTCTTTGCAGACAACTAATATTTTAAATTTATTGATGTGGCCCTTTTCCATCTACAACTTACAGAGTCCTGATGTACAAATAGTTCTCAGATTAGTCTTAAGCAGATATTTTGAATAATAAACAAAGGTGAAATAAATAAAAGATAATTGTGTAAAAAGAGATAGTTCAATGAAAACTGAAGTTAGACTTTGTAAGACTTTGTATATTTTATGGATGCTTCTTTTCTCCCTGCAAACTTCCAACAAGTAAAGTCTGGGGAAATAGGTAGGAAGTAGAAAATACCTCTCTGCTTATTTTGCTCGCCCACCTCATTCTATAGACCTGTTTATAGTAAAAACCTCTCAAACGATGACCCTACGAGACTGAAATTAGGGTGGCAACGTGGCTTGATTTTGGAATGTCAACACATTGGCTGAATGAGACTGCGATGGCACAACTCTGTTAGCTAAAATAGGCCGCCCGATTCAACGTCTTGCGCACAGGGTGGTAACATATCAGGCAAAATACTTAATCATTAAACCACAATTTGGGTACACCACGTATTGGCGATTCCGGCCACACGGTTTGTCACGCTTTCATTCCATCTGTGGAGCAACGGGGCGGCGCCAACAACTTTGTAGAAGGATACAACTGGAATGGGGAAAACCGGTATGCTGCCTGGGGCTTGTGGGGAAAGGCGAGATATCGGGGTTATTCGTTCATTTAATTAGCTTCCACTTAAGGCTGGTTTCACGCCGCCCTCCCCCTCCCTTTGTAGAAAGACAGAGGTTCTTTCTACGCATCTCCTACTTATGGCGGTGATGCAGGTCGAGAAGCGAAGCGCGATAGACCCTAGGCGTGAGGAAGAAAAGCTGGGGTCTTTCGGGCGTCAAGGCGTTTCCTACCTGTGAAAGGTGGCGAGGGAGACGGACGGGCCGGTCTTCCTGGCTGGACTGACTCGGGTTAGGAGTACTGGCATTGGGTTCTTTTTGGCTGACCGGCGTCGTTGCACCTTCTGTGGCCAAAGCCTTTCTCCCCCCCCCTCTTGATTCCCACAGAGCTCCGGACCCTTCCCTGCCCGTCTGTCCTGAAGTTCTTGTCCGTGGCTCCCCCATCTCCGGTCTGAAGAAAATCCTGCCGGTATAACCTGAAGGGAGGCGGCTCTGCTTCTTGGAAGGCTCCCAGGAACATTCGTTGTAAAGGCGAGAGTCCCGAGGGTGTTTTTTCTCTGCGGCTGGGAGAGGAGGAATCCTGCCGAGTGAAGAAACGGTCGTATTCAAAGTTTTGCAGGCCTTACTTTGGTAGGGTTTTGGTAGGATCAAAGGGAAAGCAACCAACCGAAATCCCTTCTTCTCAGCTTAATCCAGCTTTAGTATTAAAATGCGAATATATCCCTTTACAGGACAGGTAAACCTGGAGAAAAATTAATACCAGGCAGGTTTTTGAAGAGAGTAGGAGGTGTTACAGCTGATCACATTTCTTTGTTGAAATTAAGCATATTCATTAAGAGCTGTTATCCTCCTGATATGTTGCAAGATTACTTGTTCCCAGTGAGCCTGACCAGCTGGTGAGTTTAGAAGTCTGGGAGATGATGTTCTCAGATGTTCTGGTGCACCTTTGAATCAGTCTTGACCCCTAGTAACTGCATCTATCAGAAGGAATCTTATAATTTCCTAGTCCATGCAAATATTCCCCAAAGCATTTCTGACAGGTGGCAATCCAGACTCTTTCCAAAATATGTCAACCATAAACAAATGTATTATTTATAGTTTTCTGCAGATCATAATCAACTTCTTGACTGATGTTGCCTCTGATAGACTAGTCCACAAAAATTGATGTGGTAATAATTTGGAAATCATTAAGGTGATTCTTTGTAGTTTTGCTGTGAAGAAGCAACCTTTTAAAACTCTTATAGATTGAGAAAATTAAGAGAAGTGATAGGGCATCTCAAAAATATATCACAATTCAGTCTTCTCTTGAGGTTTTTACAGCTTTGTCTAGTATAAATTGCACTATTGTGTGTAAACATGCATTTGTTTTTAAAAAAAACAATGTTCTTACATTTATAGGGGTATGTAGTTGACTTTTTATATAGTATTCTTGGGTGTTACAAGAAAGCTTTACACAAAATATTTTAGAAAACTTTGTACTCATACAAAGTAGCACATGAAATTAGATTCAAGAGCTAAGCAAATATGTCAAGATCCCAGATTATTTTTTTCTATGGAAAATAGCAATTCAATTTTCTATTCACTAGCCTGGAAGCAAATTTTATTTACTCAATTTAGCTCAATTTTCAAGATCTGTACATGGGGTTTGCCCTGTTGTGTTTTCACTAGTGAAAAAATGTCTGATGGTTCAAATTAAGAGTTGAAAAGGAAATTAGCAGGGAAAATATATGAAAGTCTAAATTTTTAAATGTCTTTATTTATGTTTTCTTTCACTTTTTAAGAGAACATGATAAGCCAAAAAGAATTATGTGGTGCAGAGCAGATATCCACATCCTATTTAAGATGCCTGCTTTATTTGCTAGAAGAATGGACTGGAGTGGAATGCTTGGAAGAATACCTGGGTTACCTGATCACATTCCTCCTTATACTACTACTTATAGGTTTTCTACTTCCAACAGTCATTTTCCTTTTCTTTGCTATTACTGCTATCATTGTTCTTGTTTACAAAAGAAAGACAGACATAAATGAAAGTTATTTGAATGATTTCTGGAATGATGTAAGACAATTGTTGGCAACTGCATGGTACGTTCACGCAAGAATATGGAATGGTAAGCATCCTACCATTCTTCTTACGCATAAAAATTGTGAGCTAAATTATCGTCACACTTAAGGATAAATATTAAGACAATGGGTAATTTAATGATGCTTATTTCAATTTCCCTGGAATGTTGAAAGTACTGCTTTTAGTATCATGTCATTTTATATTGTTCTGAATCTTAGTGTTTGGAGGAAGTTTACTATGCATATAATATTATATTATAATTATATAATATAGTATAATTACCATTTCTCAAGATAATACCTCTCAGATAATTGGTGCTACAATTCTCATCAGCATAATTAGCTGGATGAATAGGAATTATATTTTCCAGAAAACACCTTCCTTTTTTACTTATTTTATTTTTACCACTTGTACATATTCTGTTAACAATTTTCCATAAGGTTAATAATATAAAGCTAAAAATGTGCTTTATATCTATGGTATGTTGATTGATGGATGATTTGTCTGGATGTGGTTGATTGTTTCATGTGACTTCCCTAATTGTCCCTTTTTATTATGACACTATTCTTCTTTTGTGGTTTGAACTTTCTTACTTAAGTCATTGATGATTCTCTTGATCACATTGTCTGGTTTCTGTATTGGGTTGGTGCTTACTGGAATGTAGTATTTTTTGTCCTCCACTAATTTCTTGGCTTTTTGTACATATTGTGTTGTGTCCACAATAACAGTGGTTCATCATTTGTGTGCTGTGAGAATGGTAATGGTTTGGTCCTGGTTTAGTTTTTCTTTTTTAGGGCTGCTTTCTGCTTTCAGTTGGTTCTGATTCTGTGTTCTTCTTGTCTGTGGTATGAATGTCTGTTTTATATTTTCTTGGGTCTCTGTGGCTATTTTTGAGGTTTTAAATGTACCTGTAATCATGTGATTCATAATTTTAATATCTGAATATTTTTTGTTATTCAAGCTTAATATAAAATGCTAGTCTTGAATGTTTCTGTCTGTGTTAGGTTATGAGATACATGGCCTGGAAAAATTACCAGATGGACCAGCACTGATTATTCATTATCATGGAGCAACTTTCTTAGACATTATGTACTTGTCGGTCATTATTTTTATCAGGAAGAAAAGAATTCTCCACATAGTTGCTGATAATTATTTCTTTTCAATCCCAGGTAATTGTTTTGAAAAAAGAACATAATAATTTGTACATCTCATTTAATATGGTATGTAGATAAGATTTCACACACACACGAGAGAGAGAGAGAGATAAAGAAAGAGAGAAAGAAAGAGAGAAACTTCAGTGAACTAAAATTCTACCCTACCCTACCCTACTCTACTCTACTCTACTCTACTCTATTCCACACTGCAACAGCCAGTAATTTGAAGACATATAGTAACTTCTTTCATTTAGTGCCATTATAACAAATGATGTAGCTCAAAGAATACTTGTAATGGAGTATAAGTATAGAATTGATACATTACTACAAACACGGGCAAATGTAGTTTTTTGTGTCTTTCTCATTATTTACATCTACTTTGTTATTCATTGTTTGTTCCATGTTTTTCTGGCAAAGTATAATGACTATGGAGAGATCATAATTTTATACCAATATTAATATTACAATGGTTTCTGATGAATTCCAGGTATGAAGTCAGTATCTGATGTATTACAAATTATGCCTGGATCCCAAGAAGAATGTAGAAAAGTATTAGAGAATGGAGAATTATTGATAATTTCACCAGGGGGAGTACGGGAAGCACTATTCAGTGATGAAAATTACACCATTATATGGAAAAATCGTAAAGGATTTGCTCAAGTTGCCATTGATGCAAAAGTGGTAAATATTGTATTGGTATAATTGGATAATATTATAGCTGTTTTTGTGTGCCATGCTTAGAAATATATATAGTTTTCAACCTATGACAAATGGAACCTGCTCATCATGGTCATAAGTCCTAATTGCTGTAAAATAAATCAGTTGTGTGACCCACCTGATTTTATTATCTTTTTTGAGGCACTTTTTAAGTGACCTATAAAGTGATGCCAGTGTTAAGTGAACACAATGGATGTAAAGTGAATAGGTAATTCACTATTGATGCAGATTTGCCAAAAAATGGAAACAAGTGCCATTTTTGTAAAATTTGATCACTGCAGTGAGGATGGGGCGAATGCAGGGTTGAAATGCTGCCGGTTCTGCTCGGTTCACCTGAACCAGTAGTAATACGTTCTTCGGTTCGGAGAACTGGTAGTAAAAATGCTTTTAAAAAGTAAAAATAAAAAAAGGTTCTCATGATTGGTGGCACGTCTGATTGTCATAGCTGATGAATCTTTTTTTTTAAAGTTTTTTAAAAGTTTTTTTAACTACCTATTTGCCCAACTGGTAGTAAAAAAAAAGGCTTTAAAAAGTAAAAAAAAATGCCAACTCTCAGCTGTCTTTGACAATCAGCTGAGAGATGAGAATGTCAAACTTTTAAAAACTTTTTTAAAGCGTTTTTTAAAAACTAAGTATTCACCCTGTGAGGTTCATGCTTATTGCAGGGGCCATTTTATGTGAAGTCCAGCTGCTTCTGCATTGTGTGTGAATCTGTGTAGGAGTCAGTTGTGTAGTTTTTGTGTTATTTTTGTGCAAAGTGTAAAAGGTGGTTTTTAAGCTCTTTGTGGCTCTGTGAGGTTCATGCTTGTTGTTGCAGAAGCCATTTTGTGTGCTTTTGCATTGTATGTGAGTCAGTTGTGTGGCTTTTGTGTTGTTTGCATGTGAAGTGTGAAAGTTGGATTTTTTTGGAATTTTTTTATTTTATTTGTCATACAGACATTCACATATATTATCATCACATTCTTCATCTTCACATTTTAGGAAAAACTTTTATACATATATTCTATTTCATCTTATTCCTTTATTAGTTCAAGGTTGCTTTTTGCCATCCCCCCACTTCAACTTCTCACAGCCTTTCCTTCCTTTCTTCCCTTTCTTACTTTCCTCTTCCTCCTCTCCTCCCTTTCCTACTTCCCTGCCCTTTTTATATTGTGAGCCAATATAAAAATGAGAGTTGGTTTTTGAGCTCACCCAATCATATGACCACCAAACCAAGCCACACCCACCAAGCCATGCCCACAGAACTGGTAGGGAAAACATTTAGATTTCACCACTGGTTCTGAGTAATAATAAAGTTGGATCTGACTGTCTTACCCCATTTGTCATACAAACCAGGCTTGGTGCCATCACACTTCACCCTTTTGCCAAACTGTGGGAGTCTTTGTGGGTGTTTGTCTGACTGAAATGAAGAGGTTGAAAGGATTGGTTGAAAAGACAAAGTGAGGAATTTATTTTGTGATGACTTTACAAAATTCGTGCTAGTCTATTCTTGACAGAAATGTGTGATGAATAAGAGTGATTAGCTATTAGTGAGGAGGTGAGGTCCAAGAGACCATTCTCCCATCCAACTATCTTAGACACTCCAGTCCACTCTTGAGGAAGTGGATTTTTTTAGATGTGTTTCAGTCAGGATTCCAGCCAGGATTCAGTACCAGATAGCTTGGTTTTACATGTTAATAATTTTAGTGGAGCCAGACTGGAAGTGATATGTTCATTTTTGTGCTTTTTAAACAATGGCTTTTGATGCTCACAACATGGCATCCTTCTAGACCGGCCTTGGGGCGGGGGTGAAATGCAGTCAGTTTGGCCCTGTTCACCCAAACCGATAATAATAAATGCTTCCGGTTCGGAGAACCAGTAATAAAAATGCTTTTAAAAAGTTTTTAAAAAAAAGGTTCCCACAATTGGTGGCACATCTGATGGTCACAGCTGATAAACCTTTTTTTTTACTTTTTTAAAAGCATTTTTTATTACCTATTCGCCCAACTGAAAGTAAAAAAATGCTTTTAAAAGTTTTTTTAAAAGTCCCGACTCTCAGCTGTCTTTGACTATCAGCTGAGAATGGGGAATGTCGGAACCTTTTTTTAAAAATCTTTTTTAAAGCATTTTTAAAAAACTAACTAGTTTGTGTTATTTTTGTGCAAAGTGTGATAGTTGGTTTTTGAGCTCTTTGTGGCTCTGTGAGGTTCGTGCTTGTTGTTGCAGGGGCCGTTTTGTGTGCTTTTGCATTGTGTGTCAGTTGTGGGGCTTTTGTGTTGTTTGTGTATGAAGTGTGAAAGTTGGTTTTTGAGCTCACCCAGTCACATGACCACCAAACCACATCCACCAAGCCAAGCCCACAGAACCGGTAGAGAAACATTTTAGATTTCACCACTGCTTTGGAGGTTTGAAATTAGGAGGGAACTATGTTGAGATAGTCCTCTCATTCTCGGGCTGGGTTTAGTCAGTGTTGGCAGTGGGAGAGACATCATTTTCTAGGGGCCTCCTTTGTAGGGTGCCAGTTCAACATGTTCATTGTCTATATGAAACCATTGGGTGAGTCCATCTGCCAGTTGAGGTCTGGTATCATTGGTGTGCTAATGATACACAGTTGTATCTTTCAACCTCGGGTTGGCTACGTGTAGCTGTCACAGCGCTGTCACAGCGCTGTCACAGCACACGAAAGCTGTGTGGAACTGAAAGAAGAGAAACTGACTGCAACTCAATCCTACAAAGATCAAATTGGGACCATTTAGATCTGGGGATCTTCCATTCTTACTTTTGGATGGTCCACAATCTGGGGGTTCTCTTGGACTCACAGCTCTTCTCCATCCAATGCACCATGCCCCTTTCTGGAGTGGGGAATCCTCCACACAGTCATTCATGCCTTTATCATCTCACAGCTTGGCTACTGTAATGAACTGTACACAGTACTATATTTGAAGACCACTCAAAAGCTTCAGTTGGTTCAGAGGGGCTGTCTTAGCATGCCTGTGTGACACCCTTACTTTGGTTGACATTGTGCTTCTGGATTCATGATTGTGTGTGTGTGTTTGTATGTATCAGAGGTGGGTTCCTACCGGTTCTGACTGGTTCTATATAGTAGATAGTAAGTGCAAGTTTCCCCCCCAGCTTTGTGGCTCTGTGAGGTTCATGCTTGTGGCAGGGGCCATTTTGTGTGCTTTTGCATGGTGTGTGAGTCAGTTGTGTTGTTTTGTGGTGTGTGTGTGTAAAGTGTAAAAGCACGCCTACCCGGTCACCTGACCTCAAGCCACGCCCACAAATAAGCCACACCCACAGAACCAGTACGGAATTTTTAAAGATTTCTCCACTGATGTAGGCCAATGTGGTTTGTGCCAGTTATCAATTGGTAATAGATGAAGCAGAAGATGTAATCTAAATGGAACTCAAAATAAGTCTAATAAGCTTTATTAGAGGAGGAACGCAGAGCTTACCTCTCTAGCCTTACTTAGGGTTTACATAGGCTTGGCCCAACCATGACTTTTTTTTCTTTTCCTTTTGTATTTCTGGAGGAAAATAAAGCATACTTACCTGATATCAATATTGTCAATGTACCACTGTCATTACTGGATCAGGTCCCAAATCCTTCAACAGACAACAGAAGAGGTGAAAGTCACCTTGGCATCTCACATCTCACTCAGCAAACTGGCAGGGCATTTTACTGTCTTTGAAACATCTTCTAAAATCAGATATATATCAAATCCAGATTTCTGCTACATTCCTGCAGTACAGCTTTAAGCATAGGCATCTTCAAAGGGGTAGGTTGGGAAAGGAATGACAAACTGTATCATAATGCAAACTATGGCTCCTGTACTTGTATCCAAATTGGAATACAAATACAATGACTTCAGAATGCATGTTTCATAACTTTTACATGTACCAAACATCTACTGCTTTGAGGACCTTGTAAAGCTTTGCTGTGTACTGATTTGTTTCTGGATGGTTTTAGCAACTGTTTGGCAGATATAAATTCTTCTTGGGAGGCACATATCAGAGTTTGGAGAGGGAAAAAGAAATTATTTTCATCTTATTATTTTCCTGATAGCATTTTTTTAATTGGAGGAACCTGCCTGGAGAAACTTAACCTGATGAACCATTTCCTCTTCCTTTGTTTTCAAGTTTGTTTGTTTATTAAAGTTTTTTAATATAATCATTTTGTAATATATATAAAAGGTTGAGGTCCACTGATTTATGTTCTAACTGACATATTGAATCAGTACTCTGTCAGAAACGGATGCAAATTTTATGTATTGATTTTGGTTTCTCTTTCAGTTTAGAATTTTTATATCTTGGAGGAAATTTCATTACTTCCATTCCACCAGAGTTAGCAAACCTGTCTTCATTAAATTACCTAGTCCTCTGTGATAACAGGATACAGAGTAT
Source organism: Pseudoxenodon macrops (assembly GCA_032467955.1). Classification (NCBI taxonomy): domain Eukaryota; kingdom Metazoa; phylum Chordata; class Lepidosauria; order Squamata; family Pseudoxenodontidae; genus Pseudoxenodon; species Pseudoxenodon macrops. The sequence goes on along the minus strand of JANHFT010001920.1, from coordinate 63,544 downwards.
TCCACCTCAGTTGGCACAGTAAGTATTTCTAGCCATGTTACCCTTTCTGATATGTGTCCTAAATTTAGTTGTCTAAAAAAACTGATATTATTTTCTTTTGAAGTGTTTTTGTATGAAAAGGAGAACATCTTCTATATAATAACAATCTCACAATGCCGAGAAGGTGTAATTCATTGCAGCATCACAACCAGCAAATTGTACAATAATTATACATGCTGATCTAGAAACAATACTGGTAGGTCGCGATTACTGTGAGCTCAAATAGTGTGATATTTGATTAAGTGAAAATTATATACTATTATACTATTGGTATATATACTATTTCCATTGAGCTGAAACTGATTACAGATAGTTCTTGAGTTACAACAGTATTTGGGACCAACATTTCCATTAGTAAGCAATACTGTCATAATGTAAAGTGTGATGGCAATCCATTCAGTCACTGTTGCCATTATTAAAGGAGGACTGTGGCTTGTTAAGCAAGTACCTCTTTGCAGGTCCTAGGTGGATTGTAAGCAGGCCACAGGCAGGTAAGTGGCTGCTTTCAGTGGGAGATTGGGTATATGGGTAGACATGGAGATGCAGCATAAGTGCAATAAGGCTCAGGGAGGGTACACGTGATGGAAATGGACTTGAGATGGCTGGTGTTGGGTAAAAAAGGTATGTGAATTGCCAGGTAACAATAGCAAGGGTGTAGCAGAACACTTGGGGAGAGTGTTCAAGGGTGTGTGAGTGGCTGGGGAGATGTAGCACAAGTTCAGCAATACTCAGGAGTACCAAGAATAGGAGAGACCTTGTTTGTCAGCTTCTCCAAGGAGTTTACTTTTCGGAAGCCTTCAGGAAAGGTTGCAATCATGTGACCTTGAGTCAGTGCAACCATCATATATATAAGTGGGTTGCCAAGCACCTAGAATATGATTACATGACTGTGGAGGTGCTGGGATGGCCAGACTTCATGGACTAGTCATAACAGATTCCCTCAGCTTGTTATAACTTTGAACTTTGAACAGTCATTAAACAAGGACTACTTGCACCTATTTTCCATAGAACTATCAATTCAAATAGTGCAAATTTGAATAATGCAACTATGTTGTGGGATTCATTATCAGCAGTAATGGAGAACAATTAGAACACATTATTTACTAAGCAAGCAAATAGGGAAAACAAACAGGAATTTGACAAGGGCTCTTGCTATTTTCAAAAAGGACTGCTGGGAAGAGATAGGATACAGCCTGAGAAGGAACCTCAACAGTCTCATCAGGAGGATATCAAATGAGAATAAAAAGAAAGTGTAGCTAAAACACAGAATCAAATATACTGAAAGTGATGTTTTCCTTGAATTCACAATATCTAGAGGAGCAGCTGAGAAGGGCCACCTAAAAGCTGAAGTTTGAAAATGGATTTTAATGAACTTCAAAGGAAGGTGGATCAGATCCATTGGTTTGAATTCCTCAAAAAAAAGTGTTCAGGAAGATGGGAACAGAAAAACAGGATAAATTCCAAAATACCAATGTGTACATGTGCAGTTTCTCTAAAATACTTCAGAGAAAAAGCAAAATTTATAGAAAATGGAAGAAACCAAAGAGGTAATTGTGTCAAGAACTTGTGACAATAAAATAAAGGCTAAAGCTCAGCATATGGTGAAGCTTGCAAGAGATATTAGAAAGAATAAAAAGGGTTCTTTATGTATATTAGAAATGAAAGTAAAACAAGGCACTTTTAAAGAGAAAGTGATGAAGCGGTAATGCATAATGGTGAGAAGGCAGAATTTCTCCTATTTTGTATCTATTTTCCCTCTGAAGGTAAATGGAACCCTAGCTGATCATAATACTGCAGGGGAATGAGAGAAGGGTAATTTAGGATAGACAAGAAGAGAGACCTTAGAATCGTTTACCGACTGCCTCATTCAGTGTCCACTTGTTTTCCATGATGCAAAAAAACAAACAAACCAATGACCAGTGCCACATTGATGATCTTTACCGTGTCCCTCAGTCATGCAATTATCATTACAGTGTGTATACATTGTCCTGTGCGCGCCCCCTCCCTGTTCCAGAGCAGAAAGTTTGAAGAGAAAGGGATTACAAGAGTAAGCAGAATTACAAAAGTAAGTAAGAAAACATGAGCAAGAGAGTAAGCAGGGAAATACATCAGTTGTTTGGGTAGACTCACTCGCGACTCCTAGCTCCAATGCTCTCGGCCGCCATTTATTTATTTATTATTTATTTATTGATTGATTGATTGATTGATTGATTGATTGATTGTCCTTGTATGTATATACTCAGCTGTTTGGGTAGGCTCACTTGCGACTCCTAGCTCCAATGCTCTCGGATGCCGTTTGTTTGTTTGTTTGTTTATTGTCCTCGTACGTATATTATTTGTTTGTTTGTTTGTTTACTGTCCTTGTATGTATATACACAGTATACCCATGCAGCGAAATTTGTATAACACCCAGAGGCCAGACCAACACATATGACAATCCCCAAACACCCCTACCCACCAAAAAATTTCCTGCCCCTAACCACACAAGCATCCACACAACAGACCAAGTAATGCTGACCAACAGCTCATTGCTAGTGGCCCTTTAGTTCATTGTTGAGTGTCATTATAGCTCTGGGATAAAAACTATTCAGAAAACGTGTGATCCGAGTTCTAATAGTTCTGTATCTTCTCAATAGTCCAAAAAGATTGTAAGCAGGATGGGAAGAGTCTCTGAGAATGTTGTGCAACTTCCTCAAACTGCAAGATGCGAAGATGTTAGCCAGGGCTGGTAGCTGGAGCCTGCTATCATGTCATCCCTAGTTCTTCTCTTTATTAGACTAGATCAGGGGTCAGCAACCTGCGGCTCTGGAGCCGCATGTGGCTCTTTCACTCCTCTGCTGTGGCTCCCTGTCACTCAAAATATGTGTCACAACTGCCAATGTGCGATACCTGCCGGCACACAATTTATTGAGCTTTTCAACCCCCGGTAGGCTAACCATGGCTAAATCCAAAAAAAGAAAAGTTTCAGAAGAAAACAGAAACTACATGTGCTAGTTTTGTGGCTGTTCAATAGTCAGGCACGGGAAGAGTTTTGTGGCTCCCAGTGTTTTATTTTCTGTGGGAATCGGGTCCAAATGGCTCTGAGTGTTTAAGGTTGCAGACCCCTGGACTAGACATACTCAGTTCTTGCAACCATTCATCATATGCTTTAGCCTCCAGTTGCCTAATCATGTTTATTGCTTTGTACTCTTTCTAGCGTCTCAACATCATTTTTTGTATTGTGATCAAAACTGGACACAGTATTCCAAGTATAATCTTACCAAAGCAGTATAAAGCAGTAGTAATACTTCACATGATCTTGATACTATCCCTCGATGCAGTTTAAGATTATAATGGCCTTTTTGACAGCTGGAGCACATTGCTGGCTCACACTTAAAAGTGGTCGTTGAGTTCCCTCTCAGTTATTGCTGTTGAGTCAGATACCACCTGTGCTGTATCTGTGCATTTGTTTTTTCTTGCCTAAATGTAAAACCTTACTTTTCTCATCACTGGCTTGCATTTGTTGGATAGAGCCCAGCATGTAAAGATCCTTCTGGATCTTGAGCCTATAATGTAAAAGGGTTGGCTATTCCCCCCAGCTTTATATTGTCTGCAAATTTAATGAGTTCCCCTTCTAACTTTTCATCTAAATTGTTTATGAAGATGTTGAAGAGTATTGGGCCTAAGACAGAATTTTGTGGTACCCCATTGTGTGCTTCCTTCCATGTAGTTTTATCCAAAGCATGTTCATTTGAGCCTGGTCATTTTATTTACTGAATTTATTTAGCTGCATATCTCACATATTTTTTATTATTTAGATAATTTATAGGAGCCCTGGTGGCACAGTGGTTAGAATGCAGTATTGTAGGCTAACTGCCCAGTCTGGTGTTCGATCTTTACAAGCTCAAGGTTGACTCAGCCTTCCATCTTTCCAAGGCTGGTAAAATGAGGAGCCAGATTGTTGGGGGCAATATGCTGTCATTGTAAACAGCCCAGAGAATTCTGTAAAACACATGGGATGGTATATAAGTCTAAGTGCTATTGCTATTGTTACATAACCACTCACTCACTCTCAGTGACTCTGGCTGGCTACAATAATAAAAAACCCAATATAAAAATAATAAAACAAAAAACACACATACACACAGAGTGACAAGCAATCAAGCGAGTCACTTGATGGGCTCCATCCCACTCTGGGTTCCCCAGGCTCGTTGGCAAACCAGATTTTCAGGGCCTTGCAAAAGAATGTCAAAGTGGAGACTGATCTAATCTCTGTGGAGATAATGTTCCAAAGGGAAGGAGCCACCATACAGAAAGCCCTTCTGGGTCCCATCAAATGTGTGGCTATATGGCTTATAATAGAATATTGTGTAAGATTTTATATTTGTTCAAGTGAGAAGTCATTTGATTTATTCAGTGATCCATTGGATTCTTGGCTATTTTGGTATTTTTGAGCCTTCTACAAATCAATATTCAAAAGTATCACTAATCTTTCTATCCTGCTTCTTCAAATTCTAACTTTAGCCTACGTAGTGCAACCAAGTAAGAACTATTTTCTGCATGATTCTTTGTACAAAAGACACACTGCAGCATGCAAATATATTTTCTAATGCCATCATTGCAACTTTGCAAAGTACTAGTGTAGTATATAGTATATAGTATTGTTTACTTGTTCCTTTACCATTGATAATTGATCTTAAAGGCAGCTCACTTCAGTATCTTGTCAATTCAAAGCCTGGTTGTTGTACCTTTACTTCTTTAATCTTCTTTAATCTTAGTATCCCATTTTTACTGTGCTCGTTGAGTTTCATTACTAGACCCTGCAAATAATTTACAGTTTCAGGTATCGGAGAAAGCTCAATAGCTTAATCAGATTGATGTTTTTCTCATCTCTTATCAATGTCAATTTGAACTTGATCATAAAACTCAATGATTTCATTTTCTTTTGCATCAGGGTTAGAGCAGGGGTGTTAAACTCAAGGCTTAAATCTGGTCCACGGGGCTGGCCTGGAAATAGCAAAGGACTGGCAGCTAAAATGGGGCATGTGCGTGTGTGTGTGTGTCTGTATGGCCCCCTGGTGCCCCATTTTCGGCCTCAACAACCTTTTGCAACACTCTGCTGGTCAAAACAGGGCGTGAGGTGCTGTAGTAGGCGTCTATTCCGTTCCCCCCTCCCCCCGCTGGTCTGCGAAGAACTACAAAGCTGAACAGGAATCAAAGAAATCCATTTTAACACCCTTGGGTTACAGCATAAACATAAATAATTATCACGTTAGAGGACTGTCTTGAAGTCTAATTTATCATTGGTCATTGATTGCATTGTAGCTAAAAACTGTTCTTGCTACAAGTAGTCCATCCGTGTGCGCTCACATTTGTGAACCGGTAGGGAAGGTAAGTGAATCCCACCTCTGGGTAGTGCAATCATCCTTGTTCTCCTTGACCTCAGCTGCCTTTGATACCATCAACCCTGGTATCCTTTTATGCTGACTACAGGGTCTGCAGCTGGGCAACACAGTCTTGCACTGGTTTGGCTCCTTTCTCCAAGGCTGGTCCCAATTGGTGTTAATAGGGAGTGAGAGATCCAGCTCTTTTAAGAGAGACTGCAGACAATAACACATAGATCCATTGCACTATTCCCCTTGGAAATAAGTAATTTTATTACTACATTTATTCTACACAAAGACTTTAACAACAAATCTAAAGTTTTATTTTAAACTGAACATTCAAATTCTTTTACTAAAGGGAAAAATCTCAAAATAGTGTCATGTTTTCTGAAAATTAGACAGAATAGATTATAGAAAGAAGATTAATATGATATCTATGGAAATTCTCAGTCATCCAGGTCATGGTTGTCCCAAAGGTGCTTTTTTCAAGAGGCAACTGGACTTTCTTTTTTTTCTTTGAAGATGCTTCTCTTCTCATCCAAGAAGCTTCTCAGAGCTGAAGAAGAGCTGCCTCATTTTTTTTTCTAGAGAAAAACTGAACTTTGTGGTTATTTTCCACTTTGTTTTAGTCTCTTCCAATGTCAGTTTACATGAAATGTCCCCTTTCTAGTTTATCTCATTGCGAACTATGGGCTTTTGATTATCATGGTTATATATCTCTTCTTTTTTATAATTGCCCTGGGTATCAGAACCTGGACAATATGTTTTAGGATATGGTTCATTTTCTGCCTTTTTTCTTCTTATTGCCCCCATTCCTCTGATAAGGAAACCTTCCTCATTGAGCTGGAACTTTTGCACTGCAGTTTTTCTTCGGCTGTTATAAAGATCTGCCAGTTGTCGTAGCTCTTCTGGTAACTCCATAGAAGATATCTGATTAACACAGGAACACAAGCAGATGAGAGCAGCACTTATCATTATTTCTTTGAAGTGCTATGTTTTATTGAATGAGGTAAATATGAAGAATACAGCACTTTGCACCTAATTCAGAAGTTCCCTCATTTCTTTAAGGAATTTTTAAAATATTTTTTATAATGTTTGAAGAAATTGTATATATTTGAAGGGACTTTACTAGTGCTGTGCAAGGTATTTGGCAAAGGTAATCGGCAAAGTTTGTTTAAAGCTCTATTTCAAAACATTAAATCAGCTCTGTGCTTTGAAAATTTTTGCACATGGTAATTGGCATGTGTTTGGCTACAAACAGCCAGGCTTTTCATCCCAGCATTAAAATGAGGTTTGCATGGATGCACATGTATAAGCAAAGTTCAAAGCTGCAGCTGTTTGCACACTACCTGTTTAGAATCCTTTGTACACACAGAGTATTTGCTGCATATTTTCAATATGAAATTCATCAATATTCTTAAAAATATTAAGCCATTGGTCATCACATACATTAAAATATCACTTGTTGCTTGTATGTATGCTGAGAACCTATGCACCAGAGACAAATTCCTTGTGTGCCATTCACACTTGGCCAATAAAGAATTATATTCTATTCTAAAAACAGGAGTTGTACCTGTTCCAATACTACTATTATTTTGATATGAGGTGAACACTTTCTTCCAGTTTTATTTGAAATTTTAGATATTAACATTATTTGTCATCACTTTTTATTAACTTACTAATATTACATTTTATTTAATGTTAATGAACTTTCTCTTTTGCTAATGCCCTAAAAAGATATGTAATAAAATAAGAAATATAGATAAAACAAATATTCTTTTCACAATTAAATATAGTAGGAAGAATAAATGAACAATACATTTTAATGTACATGTTCTGCTAAATGAAAATTCTGAATTAATATACTAACATCCAACTCAATAGGAGCTTTGCGTCTTCTCTCTCAATAAAATGTAAAGCATGTAATGAAGTTTTGCAATTGCCATTCTTCCACATAATTTAAACAGAATGACAGCAAAGATAAAAATCTTCACTGATACAAGATTCAGTGCCAATAAAATACTTTAGTAGTTTGTAGCTAATAGTATTAATAAATTAGATGATCCGATCCAACTGTGTACAATTGAGGTTGAACTTACCTTAATGCTCCCCAGGGGATCTGCAGATCCTTGCCGAAATGCATTCAAGTAATTATCCACTAATGTTGTTAAATCAGACATAATTTCACCAAGCAGCAGCAAACGGAGAGGGAGGAGATACACTGTTTCCAGAGCTAATATATTCAACAATACAGGTGGAAGGGGTCGCAGAAACCAGACCTCAGGGTCTTCCTATATGAAAAAGAACAAAACAGTATTTGGGGGGCATTCCTCAAAACTGACTTTGTTAGTAGAATTGCAGGTATAGTCTAACACAGGGGTCTCAAGCTCACGTCATCACGTGACGTATTGGGACTTTTTTCCCTTTTGCTAAACCAGGTGTGAGTGTGGCCAGCATGGAGTTTGGGCTAGGAGTTTGACAGCCCTGGTCTAACAGCAAAGAACCATTTCATTTGGAAAAGCTACAAAATATTTCGCACATAAATTCTACCTTGTTATCTGCAACATCTAGCTCAGTACCAAATGAAAGAAAAATCATGGATTAATATTAAGTGTATGCTATTTTAGATATAACTTCTGTTACACCTTTAAGAAGGTATAAAATAGATAATGGACTACAAGCAGATCTGATTTCCTTCAACTTGCACCATGATGCCCTCAGAACCATCTTACCTCCATTGCTTGCTGTTTGTATTCCAAAAAAGAAACGCATTTGTCAGGCAGCCTCAAATATCGCATTAAACACTCTTGTACAGTGCTGATCCTATGTGGAAGGTAGCCACCTGTTTCCACTGAGAACTGTAATACATCAGCAACCTATCGGAGAAAAAGTGAAAGGATCAATTAGTCACTTCTGTAGTTCACAAAAAGAAACTTGAATATAGGGGATTATTCTTCTGTCATTATCATTTTAATATTAATCCAACAAATAGTTTTTTGTAGATTTAAGAATATTTTGCAGCAAATCAATGATATGTTATTAGGAAATAGAAAGGCAATAAAAGGCTGTTAGATGGCTGTAAATATCTTGACTGAGGAACTTGAGTTGTATGGAATGTTTTCTGCATTATTAAGGACAGATACATTGCAGCTAAAACATTACTTTATGGAGTAACATATTAAGTTACTTCCCCTCAAATCTAGTTACATACAAGAGTATTTGACAAGCTACCTGTGTATCAAAGACATTGGAGAGCACAATTCCATATTGGTGAGAAAGACAATCTGAGAGCCAACGACAATCATGGATAACCTATGAAATATGAAGAAGAAGCAAGATCATTTTGATCAAGGAATATAATAAAAGTAACACATTTTCTGGCTTTTAAAAAAAACACTATTTCATGTTTCCTGGCTATATGTTATTGGATATCTGTCTTACTGATACATACTTTCAAAATATTCTGGTCCTCCAGTATCATTTGTAGTCCATTCTTGAACACTTGAGCACCCAAAACAAAAACGTCAAATAAGAAAACCTGACGCTTTGTTGCAACCTATAGTAAATACATACAGAAAAGAACATTATTATAGATCTGCTGTAAGTCAAATATTGATACTAGAATATGGTTAGAGTATCAATATATTTTTGACATCTTAATTCTAAAGATGTCAGTGGCAATATTTTTGTTAATTTCAATTGATGCATCTGATATGGATAGCTTCTAACTAACACCTTCCATAATATCTTGATGTTTCAAAGCAAATTAAAAGCCCAAATACCTAGTACTTTCTATAGAAACTGAGAATTCTATGAAGAGCACCAGATATAAAAACAGAAAAATATAAAACAGAAAAACAAGGAATTACACTGAAAGGCAAAGATAGATTTTTTTTAATTCTTAAGACTATTTTTGCTATTTTTTACATTTATATTCCAAACTAATGCATATTGTGTATTCTTACTTGTAACCAAGAAAGTTTTCCATGCCGACACAAATTGACACCCTCTGCTGCTATACTACATACACTTTGATTTTTGATGTGCATCATCTAATAAAGAAACAAAAAAATATAGCAGGATATGGAAGACATGTAAAACAACATGAAACTAGTTTTTGTATACAAAGTTATGGTAAACTGCATCATTAAATGTAGAAAGATACAGATTTGAGAAGCACAGTGTGTAACAATGTCATCTACACACCAGATCCATACTTTGGGTTATATGTGTGGGAGTGTTTAGATTCTAGGCAGATCGTTACATAGATAACATTCATGAAAACCAACTAGCAGTCAGAAGACATGATGAAAACCACTTCATTTCAAACATATGGACAATCTTAATAATAATTTCAACTGAGAAATTGTGAGCATCCTAGACCAAACCTAATCCAAAAATGCTAGATAATTCCTGAAAGCCTGGCACTCAGACAGATCTCCATCAACAGGCACATAGAGATAAACAACATCTACATCCCATTCAAGAGACAACCAAAAAGAAATCAAGAAGACCTCACCAGCAATCAACAACCAGATTAGAGATTAACACCAAGATTAACACTAGACTAACAATCAAGAAGTAAACAATGTCCCAATCAAGGAACCACCAAATAAGCTAACAGTAAACAACAGCCTAATCAAAAAAACCACCTAGACTGCTCCCACCAACATTGACAAAGCAAGCAATTAGAATATAAAATGAGAGCAAATTTCACTCTTTTCTAACACTGATAATGTTACCTAGTTTGGTAATAAAATGTCTGCAAAAAAACCAACCAAGGTCAGAGAGCACACAGGACCTCACATACTATAAGCAATTTTAAAATGTGCCATAAATAGTGCCCAGGATCATCTAATATCCACTGGGTTTATTCTTAATTTAGCTCCATAAATATAACAACCTTTTGGAGGTGAGGGGCTTGGGGGGGAAAAACTTTGATCCACTGAAGCAGGCATCCTCAAACTACGGCTAGCGGGCTGGATATGACCCACTGACAATGTATCCGGCCCACACAATGGTGGGATTCAGCACCTACCCACCCCACTCCTCCCAGCCACTCCTCCCATAGCTGGCTTTTCCTGGATGACAGGGGCCTGGGGAGGAGGTGCCTCACCTGCCACAGGGAGTGGGAATGGCCAGGGACTGCAAGATCCCTGTCTGGCAGTAGGGACTCCGCAGCTGGCCCTCCAAGAAACAGGTATGGCAGTGGCAGCACTTGCATCAGCAGCAGGCAGAGGGGGGCTGGTTGAGGCACGGGATGTGGACCACCAGACGTGCCTGCTCCATCCCATGTGGCTGGGACAGGGCACGTGGTTGCCCGAGGCATCCAGACCGCGGGACTGCATTCCTCTCACCTGTGCCTCTGCCTTCGGCTACTGCTCCCTCTGCAGGCGAAGACAAGGTGAGGAGGGTGTGGGGTGGGTGCTGCCTACTCCATCCCGTCTCTTTTGGTTTGCGGTTGGAGATCAGGTCACTGCTGGTCATCTCCTTGGTCCCCTCGTGGTCTTGTCCTTGGCCTGCATGTGAAGCGTGTTCCCCTTTGCCACCCGACTGCAGCGGTGGGTGCATGAAAGGGGCGCTTTGCTAGCAGGCTCTGCAGAAAATGGGGTAAAGTGCGGCCTTTTCCCGTTCGCTACCAGACCCAACATACAGCACCTGACCGGGCTTCCCTGAAGCGTTGGGGGGGCGGGGGAGAAGCGGTGCTTCAGAGAAGCCTGCCTGGGGGGGCGGGCGGCTTGTTGCGTCTGGTAGCCGAGGCTGGAGGAAGAGTGTTTTTGAACCCCAGGCATCGGTTTGGGTAGCACCCTGCTGACTCGTCCGCTCGTGCGGAAGGAAGCCTGGCTACTCATGAGTCCTGCCTTCCCAAAAGGCCGAGTAGAGGTGGCAAAAATATGCCCATTCTCAGCAGGCAAAAGGTGGTCATCGCGAGCAGGGAAAGCTCGATTCCCCATTGGTGCTATGACCGCCCAAGCCCAGCTGGGATTGCGTACTTCCCCCCCATCTCTGCTGGGCCTGGGCAGCCAGGGCTCCAATGGGGATCTGGCTTTCCCCACTCGCAGTGGCCATTTTTTGCCTGCTAGGTCTGGCCTTGATTTACCACCTCTACACGGTCTTTCTAGCTGGCTGCTTTGCCTCCTTTGAGTTGGGCAGGCCTGGTGCTTCAGGCAACGATAGCAGCAGTCTAATGGATCTGAGCAAGCTGCTGGCAGCCTCGGTGGTGCACGAAGGGAACATGTCTTGGCTGCATGTGTCTGCCAAGCGGCGGTCGAGCTGCCACCTAGCCACTTCCACCCAGCCAATCCGGCCCCCCAACAGTCTGAGGGACTGCAAAGTGTCCCCCTGTTCAAAAAGTTTGAGGACCCCTGCACTGAAGGATTCTTCTGCTGGAAATGGAGAAGTTGCAATATAGGGAAATTAAATACAGACTGTTCAGGAAGATTTCATGACTCTTTGAAATAGTTCAGTGTTACTGAGTCACACACTCAAAACCTCACTCATGAAGTCTCACTCATACATAGAGCAGATGACTAATGGCTAGAAGGAGAGCACGCTGATTTCACCATTTCCAATGCATGCTCCCTAAGATAGTTCTCCACTCAAATGTGACTGAACAAAGGACAACTGCATACCAAGCTCCAGGACATCACTAATACCTTAATGTAGAACTCAGAGTGCAACTACTCTTCAATTTGCCCTGCCTGGATACAGAGCTACACATTTCACTTTAAAGCCATAAAGAAGGGTGGTGACTATGGGAACAGACCAGGCTTTAGCTGTGATGACACTCTGAAGTTAGGAATTCAGCTGCTCCTTAGCCTGCCCTGCCCAGAAACAGACCTGTTTCTTCTCAGCCAATGATCTAAAGTGTCTGGTTAAACTGGCAAGCTGTGACCTACTTCTGGCAGTCACTTCCCTGCTATGCACTAAGTAAGAAATGCCCTATTCTCTCTGCTGCTAGCAAGATGGCAGCTCCTTTTTCCTCCCTCCATCAGATCTTAATTTTATATCTCTGAATGCACACCTCAATTTTCTCTTGGTCTGCAACAAGGCAAGTCTACCAAAGCATGTTATGAACAAGAAATCAAAATTTCTATCTCAATACAATTTTCTGAGTAAGTGGATTATTTCAATTTTGGATCCTGATTAGGTGATCTGGAGGAGAGAGAGGACTGGAATAATTTGGTTACCATATTTAGGCTAATATTCAAAACCACAAATAACTATGCTTCTTCATTAATTATAGTGGAAAACTCTAAATTGAATTTTTATTCTGTGTGATTTTTTTAGTGTAAGAAATGTACATTTTAAAGTGTATCATAATAGCAGCAATTACAATAGCACTTAAGACTTATATACCGCTTCATAGTGCTTTATAGCCCTCTCTAAGCGGTTTACAGAGTCAGCATATTTTCCCCAACAATCTGGGTCTTCATTTTACCGATCTCAGAAGGATGGAAGTCTGAGTCAACCTTGAGCCTGGTGACATTCGATCTGCCAAACTGTTGGCAGCCAGTGATCAGCAGAAGTAGCCTGCAGTACTGCACTCTAATCACTGCACCACCGCAGATAATGCTATTTTCTCCATTTTTTTATTTACGATTTTTGTATCAACATATAAAAGGGCTTCACTATTGCAGCCCTTGAACAAATCATCTTGAAGTACTCAGGATGATTTGAGTTTAAGACTCCTGAGATACAGCAAAATATTAAAAACAACCTTGAGAAGAAGCAACTACTTACAGCAGAACCAAATGTCTTCTGGAATTGATTAATAACAATATATTCTATGTCTTCCCCGCTATCTTCCTCTGTAATAAAAAAATTAAAACAACCTCTGAAAGTGTTAACTTTACTTGTAATCAATATATAATCTCCTAATGTACTTTCCAAATATATATGATGCTTCTTCCTTTAAAAGAATAAACTAAGATTAATAAATCAAACCAATCAAGATAAAGCTGGTTTAGACAGTAAATGTGCTTTTTCAAAGCACATTTCTTTTATATCCTTTTTATTAGTTTATAATATGAAATACAAAAGCAATTAATAGGAAAAATAGGGGAAGGAAAAGTGAAAAGTGAAAAGTTTAGAGAATGGAAAAAAAGAAAAAATATTGACTTCCGACTCACTTTGGGGCAGTAGAATAACAAGTAAGATCGAACAAGTAAGATTCGAGGCATCACATATGATGCCTCGAAGATCTAATTATTCAACTAGATTTCTGGTAAGCATATTTTGCTAGCCACTTAACAAGATAAAGAATCCCTCAAGTTGAACCTCACTTCTAATATTGGTTTGCTTTATTCCACAGCTGAATATTGTGCAGCACCCACACCTAAATGGTTGATGTCCAACTCCACCAATGTGTATCACCATTTGGTTCTATTATTCAATCCATGTATTTATGAACGATTTTAATAAATATGTTTTGTTATTTGAACTATTATGGCTGGTTGTACAGGAACATGCCATATCTCTTTCTTCAGTTACAAATGGAGTTCTATGCTTCTAAATAGCATTAAATATCTCTTTGCTTTTTCCCATATTTTAAAAACTATTTCCAATCCTATACAATCCAAAAGTGTACAGTGGAAGCCATGGTAGTTGAAAATCAATGTCCTCTTTTGCTCAGATGGAGATATTTTATGCTAATATGAAGTTAAATATTTGAGATATTTACTTATATATTCAATTTATATAGTTGTCCATCTTACATTTATGACTCTAGGAAGTTTACAAATAAAACATAAACATTACCAAAAAAATTAAAAAGCCATACAAACAATAAAAGCATATATACTGTACTACTAAAATATTGTTTGCTTGTTTGCAACCTTCAATAAGACCAAACTGAGTATCATTGTGCAGACATCTGAATCAAGGTAACTCAAATCCACTAATTTATAGAATGCATGCTAAATCTGGGACTCAAGGCCATTATCTTATACAATGTGTCCAAAATCCAGGACTTATTGCTTCCATGTAACTAAAATTTCAAGCATCTTCACACCACGTTGTTGCCATTGCAGCATCACCACTGTCATCTGAGGTCACGTGATCATGATTTTTGATGCTCCCTGTCAGCTTTTCCGGAAACAAAATCAATGCGGAAGCCAATAGGAAATCAGAAGTCATCCTGGGATGGTATGTTGTGGACAGGATTTCCAGAAGGGAGGGGGTGCATTCTAGAGGAATAAGTACTAGTTCAGTTCATGTACTTTGCATGAGACCAAGTGGATGAGGATAACCCCTCCCTAAAAGTTATCAGAGTTTATGCTTGACATAGATAGTAGGGTGCTTCAGTTTTCAGTTTACATGTTTCCGTCTACGGGTGTGGAACAGTAAAGAAAAGTAAGGAAGAATCAACATTCTTTGTTTTGGGGGCCTGACACTTCTATTCCCACTGCTTTTGTGCCTGCCCATTGTCATTTTACTTTCTTATTTAGGTAAAAAATATTTCTGAAAGGATGACCCAACAGATCATGGGTTGTCTAGTTAAGAATTAAAAGTCTTAGAAGAAGTTACCAGAAAAACATAGATACTCAAGAACAGTATAGCCATTTTATGAGCTCCGCATAACTCTCTGATCCCTGGGGTCAGAAGACAAAACAGGTTTTCTGGCTCTCCTGGAATAATCAGCAACCTAATTTTGGGAGGAATGTTGTTTCATAGAGAGGGTGCAGCAGCAGAAAGGCCCACCTCCTGGGTCCCAGCAGATGACATTCACAAGTGGACAGAACCTTCAACAAGCCCCTTCTGCTGCACCTGATGGGATGGAGAGATATTACTGAGGAGAAGTGGTTCCTCAAATAACCTGGCCTCATGCCATGTTAGCTTAAGTACCCAAGTTAAACAAAGAACCACTTCTGTTTCTGCCATCAAAATCCACCTTATGATAAAACTTACAATAAAGCAGTCCTTAGCACATGTACTAGTTCTGAATTATAATATTTGGACAGTCTATGGGGGATCAATTCACTCAGTGTATTCTCCCCAACAAAATGTATGAATGGTCACCAGTAGAGAGACAATAAGACAGTAGGACCTCATGTCGTTTTTCTGTTTTCTGTTGTAGCCCCTATGTTTCAGTACAGAAAACTTCCATCCTGAGGTCAATTCAGCAGCAATCCCAATAGCCTTTCAGAAGCTAGTAAAAAGAGAGTTTTTCAGCAAGTATTTGAGGAATGATACATATGTATTATCAGTATTGATGAAATATATTATTAAGGTATTGCTGTTTTAGTTTAAATATTGGTTTATTATTGTAAACTCCTGGGAATCTGAGCATATTATTGCAGCATATGTATCTATGTAAATATATGTAGATGTGTAGATAAATAAGATATTTTTTTAAAAAATGGAAAACCCAATATTCCTTTTAGAAATATGTGAATGCGATGTATGTCTGTTGAAGAAAAAGAAATTTGAACTTCAAAAGGTTATGAAAGATAATATTTGTAAAATGACTAGGAAAAAAGAGGCTAAGTATGTGCTAATTGGATGCTGTACTCCATTTTTCTACTTTCTTAGTTAACTTTTTTCTAGGCATAATAAGCCTAAAGTAAAGGTAAAGGCTTCCTTGAGTAGAACCTTTGATGGCTATATATACTCTTATCAATGTGGTGCTTTCTACGGCAATTCAAAAATGGTTTACTCTTCCCTTTTTCAGCTTCCCCATCTGCCATGTAGCCTTGGGGTTTCCTTGTGTTCTTTCATCAAATGAGACCAGATCTAAGCCAATTTAATTGTGAGGACCAAGCCAGATTCAAAGAGCCTGAGACTTCATAGGCTTTTTACCATAATAGTTCACAATCATCAATTGTTCCTTCAACTGAAAATCAAGCAGGTCTCATTCTGGTCCATAGCAGCACTTAGGGAGATAAAAAGAGATATATGATTTTAACCTTGGGACCGACTGGAAAAAAGAAAGAGGGGGGTCAAATGGCTTTAGCTTATAGCTATCCATTGCTAGCTTTCTTTTCTAATATCAACTTTTCTAATATTTGCAATATAGCTAATCAAAGAGCTGTGTCCTTGAATCTCCATCCACTAGCTCTTAAGTAATGGTTGGTTTAAAAACTGACAGTAACTTTTCAGCCAGGGCTGGCTAGATGTTGCTACCTATTGAGACATTTTAGTCCATCTAAAACAGTGTTTCTCAACTTTGGCAATTTTAAGATGTTTGGACTTTAAGAATTCTGGGAGTTGAAGTCCAAACATCTTAAAATTGCCAAGATTGAGAAAAACTGATCTAAAACTTAATATAACTGTTTCTTCCTGACAAATGTGAGGAAAAGCTAATTTTTGTTATTTAGGGGTTTGCCACCAAATTTCAGTAATATGTGAACTTGGGTGATTCTAGGGGTTTCTAAACACTAAGATAATAGTAGAAAAGATATTAGCAATCTCCTCAGTGAACCATGATAAAGCCAAATTGACAAAACAAAGGTAATATCCTCAGACAAATGCTGCCATTACATATCTGTACCCCTACATTTGCATCTCATTGTCATCACACACATTTCATCATTTGGCACCCCATTCTGTGGATGTTCATGCATTGTGCAGGACACAAATTATTTACAAATTAAGTACTGAAGTGAATTTTTGATAATTACCAGGAAATTTAAACTTAACATTACCCAAACAGAGTTGCTGGCTCGCTGGGGAAACATTAGCTCTATGGGTGCTTTGATCCAGCAGTGATCCTTGGTCGATTTCAGACAACTTAGTAAGTGGAAATTCCCTGCAGAAGATATTATTTGAATTTTGTTTAATAAAAGTAAAATTGTTGGCAGGATGCTGGTTACATTTTACCCTACCCAAACAAAACTGTTTTACATACAGTAATGAGGTTTTATTTTGGTCAAATATGCTTTTGGCTGCAGATGTTAACTACCGTATTCTTGCTTTATCAGCTAATTATTCAAACATCATTCAAAGGGGGGGAAGGGCTTTAGTTTTAGCTGAATGCATTACCAAAGGCAAGCTCAATCATAAAGATTATGATAAGAAAAAACTCTAATGCATCAAATAAGGTACGGTAGCACCTGAGGCATGGCTAGCGAGTAATGGAGCAGAAAAGCTAGATCTAAGGAATTCAACCTTAGCACGTGTATAGACTTTGTCCCAAAGACAAAGGAATGTAAAATAAATGGTCTATAATTTTCTTATTTCTATTTTACAAAATTTTGAAAAAGATAAAATTTGGGAAGTAAACGGCAGTTTCAGTGCAACAGTGAGGTTTTATAGTATTATCCGGCAAAGTGAAGACCTTCCTGTTATGGCTTGATTTCTGTCGTTCCTCCTTGGTGGGAGCTAATAGTAAACAGCAGCCTAATCAAGGCACTACCAAGAACACTCCCACCAATCCTGATAGGGTGAGACACTAGTATATAAGAAGGGAGCAAATGGTACTCTTCTCTAGCACTGATGATGTTACTGAGCTGGGTAATGAAATGTCTGCAAGAAAACAACAAAGCTGAGAGAGCACTGAGGACCTCATAGTAAGATGGTGTCTTCATCCAACATTTGTGGATTCCATCATGATTAAGCAAAACTTGGCTTAGCACAAAGTCTGAATCTAGCTGGAATCTCTACTTCAGCTAATTTCATTATAATTCATTATAACAAATTTCTGACAAGGATATGGAAGAGATGAGATCTAAATAGGACGCTAGGAAATTGTCTGACTTCTTAGCCAATAATTTACATAATTTTGGGGTGAGGACCTTGAAAGCACAACAATATGCACAGTCACCCTTATCTTATTGATATTAAAGTAAAACAGGTTCATGACAAATATATATTTACAGTATGATGGTATATAACAGCAATTTCTTTGGCTGGAAATAATGGTATACAACTTGAACACTAAATTGGAGAAGGCTATATTATATATTACACATACTATATATACTGCATATACACACACATTATTAAATAATAGTAGGCAGCCTTAATTTCTTTATATTCCTGGTCCACTTAGGTTTGATAGATCACTAGTATACAAATAAGATTTTCCACTGAGAATAAATAGCTTTTCCTAATATTCAGGATTTCTCACAACGAAAACCTCATGTGTACCTGGATCCAGTAGGAGTGAAATTTCTTTCTGCAGCAGGTTGTTCCAGGTCATCGAGCAATTCCACTGAAACATAGACCAACAGTTCCTATTAAGGATTTAAATAAGGAACTGTACTTAATAACCAGATGAGATAAGTTAAAAGTGAATACTGACAAAGTAACAAGTAAACCTGCCAGGATTAGGGCATAATAGAAAATCAAGTAGCAACAAGCTATGAAATGTGCATGTTACATACCACAACAGGATTACATAATTTTACATGCAAGCTTTATGCAAATAGAATACAGGCTGCAATGGTTTATTCTAAATTAACTCTCCTAAAACTATTTTGGCTTTGTTGTCAAAGAAGCTCATATTACACCATTCACATATTTGCAATAGCAGCTTTTTTAAGATCTTCCAAATGTGGTAAGTTCAGAAGAGTACCTTGGAACTTTTCAAGGTTTTGAGAAAAATTAGAAGTAGCAGAGAGGGAGAACAAGCAAACATGGTTCAAAAAAACTACATGCAGATACAGTAATTTACAATTTTCAGAGCAATTTTATGCAGCTTATATATTCAAATAATATACAGTCCCAAATATTTTTCCAAATAAACTGATTCTTACTTATTAGCACAGATAGGATTAAAATGTGGAGAAAAAGACTTCAAATGATAACTCAGGACGCCTCTTACTACTATTATAATCCATAATTAGAACATGGAACACAGAACATAGAATACCAGGATTGAAAGGGACCTTGGATGTTTTCTACTAGTCCAATCTCTTGCTCAAGCAAGCAACCATTCTAGACAAATGGCTGTCCAGTCCAGGGATGAAATTCAATCACTTCCGCCCAGCTCAGGAGAAGTGGAGGGACAATTTGAACCAGTTTGCAGATCCGGTAAAAATAGCCCCTGGTTGACCCCGCCCATTCTCACTGTTCACCTCTTCCAACCGACTCGACCATAAATGTGACTGAATCTAACTTCAATGCCCAGTTGGCTAGAAATGGATAATAGGACTGCAGAGCAGTGGTGAAATTAAAAAAGAACTCTTATTGCTCTTATGTAAGTATTTGTGTACCTCTTTTATTGTTTTGTGTATAATAATTAGTATATCTTCTTTTTGTAGGTCATTAGGGCAAAGAAGTGATGTCGACTTGGACACGCCCACAAACCCAGTCACATGACCACCAAGCCACACCCACAGACCCAGTAGGGAATTTTTTTTTAATTTTACGCCTGCCGCGAACCAGTAGTAACATAATGTGAACACCCACCACTGAATTCAACCAAGAGAAAGAAGTAAAGAGTCGTAGTGTCATGGCAAGCTTTGTAACTAAGCCGTCTTATTCTCCCGGGTTCAAACCCTCCAATTTCTCCCAAATGAGAGCGAAGAGGATGAGGCGGGGCCCTGCAATTAACCCATTCCTGTTGGTTTACCTGCAGCTTGAAAGAAAGTTCAAGTTTTAGGGCCCTGAGATCATCCAGTTGTTGCCTGAGCACGACGAGAGCATCCTGCTTCTCGCAAACGTCTTTTTCCAGCATCTTCATAGCCAGCTCCATCTCTTGTCTCATCCCGATCTGCATTTCCAGCTCTTTCTCCACATCCTAAAAGCAGGCACGCACATACATACAGACATTAGAGGTGAGAGAGTCTAAAGGCCTGAAAGACTCTTTCTCCCTAAATAAGAAATTACTACAATTCAAGAAATGGTAGCGACGAGCGCTACAAGGAAAATCACGAGTGGGTTTTTTCCGACACTGACAATGATAAAAGGTATAATGGCAGGAACACACCGGGGCCTCAAAGCAACATTTAAAACTGAGGGACAGGAATCTGGCATGTCAAAAGCTTCACGTCTTAATAAATGGGGTCATCTTTACAAGCAGTTCACACTTTTTCACAAGCAGGTCACATTTTCTGATGTATTTTCTTTGTAAAGGCGTTCGATGTGAAAAAATGATATTCAACGCTTTTCCTGATATTAGAATCATTCTGAACCTTTGGTGTGTGTGTGTGTACACACACACACACACACACACACACACATATATATATGTGGAAAATCAACAAGGTAATATCTATGTGTCTATCTGTCTGTCTGTCTGTCTGTCTGTCTGTCTGTCTGTCTGTCCATCCAACTATCTATTTACAGTAACTATCTATCTATCTGTCTGTCTGTCTGTCTGTCTGTCTATCTATCATCTATCTATCATCTATATCTATCTATGTATCTATGTATCTATGTATCTGTCTGTCTGTCTGTCTGTCTGTCTGTCTGTCTGTCTGTCTATCATCTATCTATCATCTATATCTTTATATCTTTATATCTATGTATCTATGTATCTATGTATCTATGTATCTATGTATCTATCTATCTATCTATCTATCTATCTATCTATCT
>JANHFT010001920.1:0-16638 GCA_032467955.1 Pseudoxenodon macrops | reverse complement strand
AGGGGAGCTTTTGCCTTCCCCCAGTCCACAGAAACACTCTGCAAGCATCTCAAACTCTTTGCGCAACCCGTTTTTGAGAAAAACGGGCCCATTTTTGGCAAAAATGGGATGCAGGGGCGGGGCTTCAGGAGGCCAAAATTGCTGTATTTGGTGTATAAGACGCATTAACATTTCCACTCTCTGTTAGGGGGGGGAAGGTGCGTCTTATACTATGAAAAATACGGTAAACCAAAGTATAGAGTAAATAAATTGAAAACCTTATCAAAATTGCAAATTAAATGGCTGCTCTCTATTTCATTAGAATCAACATAAATATTGGGCATTTATTAAACTTTTACTGTAATTCAGGAACTTAATTTATTCTGAAAGCTGAAATTTTCCTTTTGAAGATTTCATTGAAGGTTTATATAACCACCCTGTAAATGGATGTTAATGACAAAAAATTATGCTGACATTTAACAATATAAATTACATATAAATTGTTATTGGAGAAATACAAATTTATATTCATTATTGAGTTTACATAGATGTAATGTCCATTAGCAGCATCTAAAGATTAAAAGAATGCCTTTCTATTATGATCCTGTCTATTGGTCTGAATCCATATTGCCTATGTGATGTGGTTTGTATATGACAGATGTAGCAAAGATGTTAATCTTGTTTCATTTCATTTTCTAGTTGCTTTTCGATTATATGACTTGGATAAAGATGATAAAATTTCTCGAGATGAACTGCTTCAGGTAGAGTAAGATTTCATAATCTATAAATTACTTTAATCTGATTGAAGTTACTTTCTTATTTTATCCTTTAAAAGTTTTGTATATCTAAGTGATAATTTTTAATGGATAGCAATAGCACTTAGACTTATATACCTTTACAGCCCTCTCTTAGCAGTTTACAGTCAGCATATTGCCCCCAACAATCTGGGTCCTCATTTTACCCACCTCGGAAGGATGTAAGGCTAAGTCAACCTTGACATTGAATGGCAATTAAGCATATATTTGTCAGTTGGGCATTTCTATATTTATTTTTCAATGTGGTTTTGCACATTATAGTAAAGCCAATAGGAATAAAATACTATGTACATAAAGGTAGTCCTTGGTTTGCAACCACAATTGAGCCTGAAATTTTGGTCATAAGTTATTGCAGATTTTGCATAGTTATTCTTAGGTAAAAGGCTTTGGCTAATTATTCTTTCCTGATAAGGAACAGTCTTTGGTTGAAATCCATTTCTGTATGCTAATTCCCATCTGCTGTAGTAGGGTGGTTTAAATAATGAGAAATGCAAGTTGCCCACTTCATTCATTGTGCCTTCACTAACTACTTTTGAGAATTGTGTCCAGACATTGGAAAATATATAAATATTATTTACTACTATGATTGAAATTTTAAGGTAACAATACCTCTTTAAATAAATACCGGATTCTATTGATGGTATCAAATGGATGTGGGCTGATGTCCTTTCATCTAGAAATGAGGTTTTCATGTCCTACTTAAATTTATGAATTTAAATGGGTGGTAGGTGGCATTCCAAGCGATGAGATTGATAGACTCTTTCTAGTAGTTTGAATTTAAAACAAAAGCTACTTTCTCATTTTCCTTGAACTTTTGTCCATTACAGGTCTTGCGGATGATGGTTGGTGTAAATATCTCTGATGAACAACTTGGTAGTATTGCTGATAGAACAATCCAGGAGGCTGATCAAGATGGTGACAGTGCAATCTCCTTTGCAGAGTTTGTAAAAGTCAGTGACAACTTTCAAATCACTAAATCTGTTTGCTCAGGTGTTAAGAGTATATCTGCCATTCTGTTTTATAACAATTTGAAGAACATTTTCTTTAAAGGTTGCCCAGATTGTTTCTTCTCTAAATACTATTAATATTTGGCCACATTTATTTTACTATTTATTTATTTTTGTATATTGCCTATTTCCTACAGTTCAAGGTTGATATCAATAGCACAACAAATATAGAAAAGATATATAAAGAAATCATAGCTAGCTAACTAAGGCCTCTTTCTATACCAAGAACATTTTAGTATAGCAATCTTTTTTTTTTGACGATTTAGAAGGGTATTTAGATGGGATATTGACTATGAATTCTGGATCCCAAGAGAACATCCATCTGCAGAAACCATAGGCTCAGCCTTTCTCAGTGGCTGTCCTGCTTCTTCAAAATAAAGTTCCCTGAAAATCCAGACCAGTCCTGATCCTCCTGAGCTGTCAAAAAGCAATGAAGAGTTATTTTTTTCAGCTACTCTTTGGGATCCAGTGTAATGAATTCTCTTGTGGACAGATTGGATAAATTTGATGGGCTGTTCTTTGGTTATCTCTCTAATTGAGACTAAAATATATATATTTATAGAGCATAAAAAGCATTTCCAGTGAGGAAAAATACAAGGTCCTCTCTGTAGAATAGCAAGTTTAAACAAAATGAAATGAAACTGGAATATTCTAACCGTGTTCTTTTTTTACAGGTTTTGGAAAAAGTGGATGTAGAACAAAAAATGAGTATCCGATTTCTTCACTGATGAAACAAGGGCAGTTTGTGTTATCCTAATATTTAAAAAATACAGTTTATTTTACTCACTTTACTCCTGAGTGTTGCTATTGGTGCATGTGAGGTATGTCTCCAAACTTTTCCTAGTTCGTCCATCAATAAGAACATTCCTTCTGCATCAGAACAAAGGAACGTGGCTGCAGTGCAGCTTGGAAATTAAGCAGTGACATGGCCTCTTCCTCAGCTCTTGAATGATTTCCTGACCATAAATTGATTTCTCCTCTTGTACTGTGTTCTGTAACATTTTACACACTTCTAATGAGAAAGAGGGCAAATTCCACTGAAGAGCTGAGAATCATTCAAACAAAAACACCTGGTTTAATAGTGTTATATGTTGTAATAGCAGCAACTGCCTCTTTCTCCCCCCCTCCTTGATTTCATTTAAATAGATGTTTGTCAATCTCTTTAAAACTTTTAAAAAGTAAGAATAACAGGGCCAATGGCTAGAATGCTTATAGCCTTCCAAATGTGTCAAATGTTATTAATTTGTCCACAGGAAAGTCAGACACCTGCCAAGAGTGTAATTTGCAATGTAGTTCACTAGTATAGACTATTGAATAGAAAGCTTTTCTGTTGTCTCTCTCTCTCAACTGCTTTTTGTGAATGTATTTGATCTAAAATACTTGTGCTTTGTTATTTGTTGTTAAAGAAATATTTGCAGTTCATTTTTACGGTATAATTGTAATGAAAGTCAGCTTTGTGCTACTGTCTTTATTCATATTGATTATGCTGCATGAGCCTATTTGAATTGTTTGGTTTTCCAGCCCAAAAGATTGTGAAAGCTCAGAATTGAGAATTCAGTAGAAACAGTAATGTTTATAGGAAAATCTGTTGTTTTTTTGCACCTGTATAGACATATTAAATAACATATTTCCAAAATCTCAGTATAAAATCAGAGAATTAAAATGAATACAACACAATGAACACAATAAATAAATAAATAAATAAATAATCTAGGAAGGTTGCCTTTACTATAGTAAACTAATAGCATTAATTATCAAATAATTGGAGTAAGAAAAAGTTATATATTTTTACAGTGTTTGTGAAATTCTAGTAAAAAGCACTGTTCAAAGGTTCCTGTCTCCTATAATGTCAAATGCATTTGTATTTAATTTACCTAAATCTTGTATAATTTAATGATCTTTCTGAAATACTATTTTACTTCTTATGTTGCAAAGAGAAATTAATGCTTTTGCAGATCAATAATTTTAGTAAGGGAAACATCCAGGGAACAATAACAATTTATCTTAAAGAAAAGTATCTTGATTCATATAACACAAACGTTTTATTAAGAAAAGAATGCCAAGATACAGAATTTTATGGATGAAATGTACATATTTTCAAATAAGCTTTCTTCCTTTGTCTGTGTACTTGTAATCTAATGTTGTTCCTTGTAAAATCTATTGTATTCATCAATAATCCATAAATAAAACCTTAAATCGAGTTTTTCTTTTCCAAATGTAAGTAGATTATTTTGAAGACAGAATGATATATTCTTATTTGATTTTTAAAACACCCTTTTCTTTTTCAAAAGAATTTAAGTATTTAATCTTTAAAAGAACCATCTTTTAAATGTACATGGGAAACCTCTGATAGTTTGGTGCAGCAATAGAATATGCCTTTTTAACAACTTAAGATCTTCATTTAAAAAGAGTACTTAGTACTTCAAATATGAATTTGAGTACCTTATTGGGCTAGAGCAGGGGTCTCCAACTTTGGCAACTTTTAAGACTTGTGGACTTAAACTCCCAGAGTTCCTCAGCCAGCTAGGCTAGAGTATATTTTTGTTGAGTACCAACATCAGTGACAATTTTGTTATTAATCATTCTGATGGAAGTAAACATGTTTTGAGTTCATCTGTGTTTCATATGGTGTCAGGAGTGTCAGGGGAAGAAGGAAGAAGACTGAAATGTTATCTTAGAAATTCATATTATTTGGTATGGTAGAAGTAGTTTAATGAAAAATGGTTAACTCTTCATGAAGACTTTTTTCACTACCATTATTGTATTCCAATTAGTGTATAGGAGTTACAATAACATGCAGCAGGATGTTTTTAATTTTTAGTGTCTAAAAATACTAAAAGTATCTAAAAGTATTACAATTGATTTCAAGCAGTGTTATAAAGTTGTATTCTAATTGGATGTACTATTGGCTGAAATGCCCACAATTATGTCTGCAAAGAATATGTAAAATTTCCTAGAGAGATAAAATCTGCCAGAAGGAATGTGGATATTTTCAATCTCTCCCCCTCTATATTCTGGGCAGTCTGTTCTTATTAGGATGGTAGAATAATTTTTTTCAGCACTTTCTAATCTCAGAGAACTTTTAGCCAACTTAGCCAAGAACCAGTTGCACTTTGGCCAGACATTTCTTCTCCTATGCTACACCTTGCTTTGAAAGCTAGATCATCAAACAAACTAAATAAGGGGGGTGGGGTGAGAATACCTTTGATGCTGGAGAAAATTATTGGGAATATTTTAATCCAGAACAAAAAACCATTCAATAGTGAAACTGGTAGAGTGATCATTGGAAGCACTAATAACAAAGCTAACTTTTAAATATTTTTGATAAATATTATGAAGGCAAGTGTCCTTGAAAAAGGCCTTGATGGTTGAAAAAATCCAAAGTTTGTTTAAAGGCAGAAGGACAAAGGACAATGATGACTCAAGAATAAGTTTACAAGAAATCAAAAAAGCAGTTACTGAAAGACAGTTTTGCAAACTGATGTTTATCAGGTCATAAAGATTAAAAAGCAAATGAATGATAGAACATTAGAAATCTTGCCGTGGAAATTTCTATCTGAAAGAATTGTGCCTTGGCAATCTGAAAGCTTTACTTGCTCTCCAACCTAAATTAAGTAGCCCAGTTTCTATTCCCACCAGCCACTCAAGAAAGAGGGAAAATATTTTCTCACAAGATCTCCCCCCCCCCCCCATTACTGGTGGTTTAAGCTAAACTAGTGAGAGAGTAAAAAAGAATGAGACAAGTAGGAATTACAGGTAGTCCTCAATTTAAGACCACAATTGAGCCCAAAATTTATGTTGCTAAGTGAGAAATTTGTTAAGTGAGTTTTGCCCCATTTTACATCATTTTTTATGCGCACTTCTAGTGCCCTCTGAACCGGTAGGAAAGGTAAGAGGAACCCACCCCTGATTTGGTGGGGTAATTGTAACAAAATACATTGAGGAACTTGGGTAACATGAAGAGAGTAAGAATGTTTTTGTAAAGTTGAAGCATAAAAAAAGCTTAAATTGATATGTTCTACCTTCTGTATTTTTGAATAACTTGGAAAATGTAGATTTGATAAGGACGTTGAGAACAATCATTTAAAAATCTAGTTTTTCTATTATTTCCTCTCACACACATGGACATTATTGTCCTAAAACAATACTGAGAGTTCAACAAAATGAAGATTCATCTCCCATAGTGTGACTTAGTGATTATTGATATTTTCTGGTATCAAAGTCTAATTCAGGTGTTAAAGGTCTTTGACCCAGAACAATCTACTTGTGCTCAATAAATTATTTTAGTTAGCAATCCAACCAGCACACGTAGTCAATCACAGGGTTCCATTCAAGAGTAGTACAATAGTACTATTGGAAGTGATCAAAATAGTGATCTCCTAACCTTTAGAACATCATACCATGAAATTTGGATAGACCCAAGCCCATTGGCCTTCTGTAAGACCTTGAAAATCTGCCTCTTACTTGAGCACTGGGTGAGGTCAGTGTTGGGTGAACTCATGCTTTAATGATTGGGATTGCAATTATGATTGGCCTCAATTGTACTATGTTCTTAGTTGGTTTTATCTTGCTTGGTTATTCTTTCGGTTATTTTTCTGTTTTTACCCTGTTTTATCTGCTCAGTGTCGCAAACCTCGTGTTGTTTGGCCATATAAAATGGTAAAATAAAGTAGCTTAATAAACTGGGGTGATGGGCTGGGGGAAGAGTTTAGATTGGATTATCTATATACACATTAGAATCTTTAGATGGTTTAATTTAAAAAAAGAACTCTTAGGCTGTAATCTATGGCTTTAAGAACCATGAACGTCTTCACCCCACATGTTGAACCGCATGTGGACCACATTGCGATTCATCGTTTGACGACTGCAAGGCAAGCCCTGATTTCCAGTCGCCCCCGGTCCCCCACCCGCCACCCCAGTCAGGCTTTTCCAATTCCAAAGCTGGGACCACTGGTATGAGAACGTAGTGCGCATGCGTGAGTGACTTGACTTGAGCGCAAAACAGGCAAGGGCAGGCATCTGTAAGCCGTGACCGGCGCAGGCCCAGTGGATTGACGTTTGTTCTCTGCTCCGAGTCGCTTCCAATATAACTAGGCCGCCAACCACCCCGCAGGTCGTTTCTCCCTCCAAGGCGTTGGGAATGGCCGAACGTTGCCTCCACCTTTGCGGCGCCGCGGAGCAATTCTAGAGAAGGAAGGCGTGCCCCACCCCTTCGCTTGGCCAATGGGTTTTCCGTGCTGCGGAGGCGGAGCAAGACTCGGTTGGCCGTCCAATAAAAATCAAAAGCGGGAGGTGACCGATAAGAGCTCGGCCCAATAGAAGAGGAAAGGCATCGGCAACGTGATCCTTTCGCGCGGCCTCCGATTGGGTGACCGGAAGCAGGGAGGGGGAAGATGGCGGAGTGAAGGGGAAGAAGTGGAGCGAGAGCCGCTGCGGGCTGCGGCCCGGGCCCCCCAGCTGGGGTAAGAGAGCGGGGAAAGCCAATCGCTGGGGCGGAGAGGGTTGCGAGCACCGGACCTTGTTGGACATAAGCCCGACTCTGTGCAGGAGCTGTTGGGGCTCATTCGCGGGGGTGAACGGGGATCTGAGCCCTGTGTGTGCCCACCACTATCGCGCGCCTCTTGACTAGAGCAAGTTCCAGGATTACGGAACCGACCATGAGCTCCTCTTCCGACCTAGGCTCGAAACTGCTCCCTGCTGTTTTCCTCCCTGGTTTAGGGTGCCAGATATAATGGGCGCCAGGGGTAATAATATCTGAAAGGGGAGGGTTTTTGCTACTGCGTCCTGTTGGAGCTGAAAGGGGAAAACGGAGATTGGTTAAACGCGACGCTTTTCGGCTGCCACCGAGCTCTGCCACCGCGAGCCTTTCCCACTAGAATGGCTAATGAAAGCCTGGAGGCTTTTTTGGTGGGGAGGGGGCGGAGTTTCTGTTGGGCCGTGAACAGTATTGGGATAATGCAAGCTTGATCCAGGTAGTCTTCGACTTACAACAGTTCCTTCAGTGACCAAACTTACAATGGCTTTGAAACAAGTGACTTATGACCGTTTTTTCACATACAGTTGCAGTATTCCCCCATAGTCCAGTCATCAAGATTCTGGAAGCTTGGCAACCGATTTATGAAGGTTGTCTCTGGGGTCTTGTGACCACCATTTGTGAGGTTCTAATATGCGAAGTCAATGAGGAAGCCAGATTCACTTCACAACTATGTTAGTAAATTAATCTGTGGTGATTCCTTTAACAACTGCGGCAGGAAAGGTTGTAAAATGGGGCAAAATTCACTTAAAGTTTCAGTTAGCAACAAAAATGTTGAATTTGATTCTGGTTGTAAGTTGAGAACTACCTGTACTTGATTTATTGGTATAAATACATTGATATATGAAACTCCAGACTTTTTCTGGCTCCTGCTTTCATCTCTACAAATTCAAGGTTCATAGGAAGGCTGTAATTGAGACTTTCTCTCCTGTTCCAGAGTTTTGTTTTTTGTCCATTTTTTTCTTGCCAAATCGATACATTTTCTTGCCCATG
This sequence comes from Pseudoxenodon macrops, assembly GCA_032467955.1. Classification (NCBI taxonomy): domain Eukaryota; kingdom Metazoa; phylum Chordata; class Lepidosauria; order Squamata; family Pseudoxenodontidae; genus Pseudoxenodon; species Pseudoxenodon macrops. The sequence continues at coordinate 8,311 of JANHFT010001920.1, read as the reverse complement.
GTATTTTGTATAGTGACCCATCTCTTAGTTTAATATTGATAAGTGTGTGCTGACCCTTTATATTCTGGAAACTGGATTAGTGGCTATTCTTTTGTTTTCTTCGTATTCAGAATTACACTTTGTTACAGCCCTCCGTTATTTAGTGGTTTGGAATTGGAATTTAGGATGGGTATGGGTAGAAAGACAAGTGTTTCCATTTTGAATTCCTGTTTTCAATATAGTTTTTAGTGATATATGCATATTTATAAGAGTAACTGTTTTCTTTTAAAAATAGGAATAAAAGAGCAATGATAGGAACAATGAGCTTATGAAGTCGGTAATAACTAGTTTTAGAAAATGCTGAGACATCTAGGAAATTGATCTTTTTGGATGTGATAGAGACTTGTTAGAGAATTCTGCAGATGGCTGGAAATTGGATTTTGAATAGATTCATATGTACTGTATTCATTAGTGTGTACTCTGAAAGCAGCTGCATCTATTGAAGTAGATACTGCCAAATATTTTTAATGAGTACTTCTGAGTATTTATTCAGCTGTTGAAATATCATTGAATAAAGGGACAGATGCTGAGAAGCAGTACTTGTCAGCAAAGTTATTTTTACTAGCCTTATTAATGAAACTAAAAATTGTAATTGTCTGGGGGGTTTTCATTCTAGGGGATCAGATCAGTAGAGAATATTCTAGATTAGGCCCTTTCCTGAAGGTATGTGATTACTTTTAAGAGATGACACTTATCTCCAAATTAGCAGGTGTTTTTCTCCAAGATATGGCATGGAACCCAGTTGGGCATTGGTGCTTGAAAACATCTTGAATACGTCTGAATAGTTTTGTTGGAGCCTTACTTTGTGTGACTTTTCCAAAGAATTCACAAAATAGAATGACCTGACAGAAATGCTGCCTAGTAATAAATCTTATGTTTTCTATTAGCTGAAGGGTTTTCAAATGAACCATTTGGGAAAAAAATAGTTAAAGTATAACTTACATAGCTTAAATATTTTATTCAAACAAATCAAAAGTATGACAATTTAATATATATATTATTGCTTTTAATATAAAAATATGAAGGGGCTGAATACTTGTATGCTACTACAGAATGTAACTATTTTAATGACACTAAGAGCATTAAAATATTTTTTAAGCTTAGTCATGGAGGGATTTAACTTTGAAACTGGTCAATATGACTATGTGTATTATGGTATTTGTAATGAATAAAATATATGTTTAAAAATTAAAGTAGGCTTTTTGTAGAATAATACAAGTTGACAACTTTCAGTTTTATGTTACTGGTTTGGGTACAAAAATCTCGAAAAGGACCATCCTGGTGAACTAGTGTAGTGTAATCAGGTAAGTTATTGGACAAAGACTGAGGCGGCCCAAATTCTATTCCACTCTCAGTCAGAAAATTAACTAGATGATTTGAGGTTAGTTATATTCAGTGATAGGAGATAAAATTAAAATTGAACTTTTGAAGGAAAGACGGGTTTTGAAGGAAAATACTGTAATATAACCTCCCACTCTGAACACTGTGCTTTTTGGGGAACCTGATCCAGTAAAGCATTTAGGAAGGAATAATCAATGGTAAATGTGTTACTGAATGTCTATAAGGCTTAGAGATGTGTATCTATTTTTCCAAATAGATTTGGAAATTCACTACATTTTAATGTGGGGACGTATTTGTTAGTTTTATATCCTACCGTTCTATCAAGAGCTCACTGTGGCATACATAATATTTCCTTCTACAGTTTTTCCCAAATTTAAACATGGGCTTCAGAGACTAAGGATGTATTTTCACTGGAAACTAGAACTCCCCCCCCCTTAATTACTTATCCAATTTCAGAGATAAATTCAAACACTAATTGGGATTAGATGCTGTTGCCTGAGATGAAGAAGGTGAAAGAACTATTTATGCAGACTATGCTAAAGTTTTAATGAGCCATTATTTACCAATTGCATATCCAAATTATGGATAAGGATATATATTTGTGTATTTCTGGTAGGATGATGGTGTTCATATCAGCTTTCAGAAATGATGATAATGCTATCCATTCAATCATGTCTGATTTCAGAGATTCTGTGGACCGCTTGTCTTCACATTATCCATCTTGTTCTTTTATACTCTGGATATTGGTATCTAACCACCATGTTATTGGTAGCCTCGTTTCCTATGACTCCAATGAATATGATCAGATGACATGGCCAAAATAAATAAGGCGGAATTTTATGATTCATGTCTGGGTTTCCATAGTTCAATAGTGGCTTGTTTGTCATCTTTCTGTTTGATACATTCTGTTCGTATTTGAAAGGTTCAGTATAAAGTCAAAACTTGTCAGTTATGTCTTTAATGTATACCTGTGAAGATTTGCTCCAATATGGAGGAATACCATAATGATCTTTAATGTTTACCAGATAGGAAACAGCAATATGTAATATGTCTTTTAATGTCTTCTCCCCACCAGGTCTGTGCCCCTCCAGGTCCAAGCATATATCATAGTAATTGACAGTCAACATTTGCATTAAGCTACAGGCAAAAGTTCTTGGTTATAAAATGATCAGTGCAGCATGAAATGAAAGGTAAGTGCATTTTGTCTGTGGAATTGTGTGGCCTGTTCTTTTATGATTTGACAGATGCCTCTATCTCAAGAGTGCTAGAGGAATTTGCTGTTGATGTGTCAAACTTTTATGTTTTATATTTGAGAAATTTTAGAAAATTTATGAAGTGCTGGATAATTGGACAAAAGTTTTTCCTATATTCAAAGAAAGAAAAGTGGGGAAATGTCAGAATGGTCACTTTTCCGTTGTTACGTGGGGAGAGTCTAGAGCAGATCTGAAAGAGATCTCCTGTAAACTTCTTAAAAACATTGCAGTAATTATCAAATTATAATGGACTTTTCAAAAATAAATTTTGTCAGGCTAATCTTCTCATTTTTTTCATTGGATAACTAATTTGAAAAATCAGTGGACGAAATATGCCTTGATTTCAGTGAAGTGCTAAGTGACTCCATTTGATTCTGCTTTAGCAAGCTAGTACTGTATTGTTTGGGCTGGATGTCATGAGAAATAAATGGATGCATAGCTGGTTTGAAAATAAACAGTACATATTAGTAATTCCTCATCAAGTTGGGAATGAGGTATAAAATGGGTTGACTTGAATAAGGAAACAGAGAATGCCTATCAAATTTCCAGATGAAAATTAGATGGAAAGCAAGTTCCCTCCCCTCCATTAAAACAATCTTAATAGGTTAGAGAATTGAGTGAAAATAACAATGACATTTAATAGATGCAATGCAGTTATGTATTCCAGAATAATAAACCAAATTATATGTTCTGTGAGCACATTGTGCTATAATTGATAACATTAGTTATTTAACAGTGCTTTTCATTATTTTTGCTCTCTTTGTTTTTCTCCTTGCTATAATCACAGGGATATGCACCTATATTACTTAGAACACAGTATCGTTGTCACCCTGTAATTGCTGCTATAACCAATGAGCTATTTTATGAAGGAATTATGTTAAATGGAATTTCTGAAACAGATCGAAGTCCTCTCTTGGACTGGCTACCAACACTCTGTTTTTATAATGTTAATGGATCAGAACAAGTAAGTAGTGCATTAATTGAAGGTAACGGTTTAGAATTAAGAATTTGTGGTTTCCATGTTCTTTTGTAAACCAAGTTGTTTAGGACAGAAATTGTCCATGAAGTAATTGTATCCTGAGCATAAGATATCCATGGAACTTCTCCATTTTATACACGCATGGCTAAAATAGTTAATCCGTACAAATGAGCTTCTTCCTTGAGTATTCCAATGGCAGACCTATAATAAATGTAACTTGATAAAAGTTAATCTTAAATTAATATTACTACATTTCATTATTCTACCAAACAATCATATCACTGACATTTTTCCATTATATACCTCAAAATCTGTTTTTTAGATCGAGGCAGACAACAGTTTTTACAATATGGCAGAATCGTTTTTCATTGTCAAATTAATACAGTCTCTGATTGCCAGCAGAGTGGATGGATCTTTGATTGGGGTAATAACTCTTTACAAATCCCAAATGAGCAAGGTATGTTTTAATCACCAAAACAACTCCAATAGTTTTGGATATCATTAATTTGATGTTTTTCAAACCAAAGATCCTCAGCTTCATTATGCTTTAAACTAATTGGGAATTTATCAGAGATGATTCTGTTTAAAATACACTATAAATTAAAAACCAATAGTTTATAGTTCAGTAATGGGATGGCTTACCTCAATTTTGAATGTCATTAATATTAATATCATTAATATTTGTGTTTTAGGGTGTTTTTTTTAATTCAACCTGCTCCAATGGTCGATATTTTAAGAGCATATATCCATTGCCCCTAATTTTTTTTAATTCAATCTTATGCAAAGCTGTAGACTGTCATGGACTTCATCTGTTTCTGTTTGCAGATCCGTAACTTGTTTGGTGCCATACACCTGGATGCTGCCCAAGTAAAGGCTGTCCAGGTGTCCACAGTAGATGCTTTTCAGGGAGCAGAGAAAGAAATAATTGTTTTATCTTGTGTAAGGACGAGACAAGTTGGCTTCATAGATTCAGAAAAGAGAGTGAATGTCGCTCTGACTAGAGGAAAGAGACATTTATTTATAGTAGGAAATCTAAACTGTTTAAGAAAGAACAAATTATGGGGAAGTGTTATTCAGCATTGCACAGGTAAAGTAAGATATTTTAAAATATAAATTACTCATGTATTTATTCATCATACTTATAGTCTGCCTTTTCTTTAAAATGCAAGAAGGGGGGCGGAAACCACCCTAATATTATTTTTACAATAGTAATTTGTTCACGTAGTCTGATTAGAGAGGAAATGGCTGGGCTAAAATTTCCTTCAAGTTTTTTGATCCACCAGAGACTTGACCCACGCTCTCTTGTGCTCAAGGTGATACCTTTCAACAGGTTACAACTTGGCAGACTGATGAGGAAGAGGGGAAGGTTCTATGCGAGCGGCAGGCGCTACATGAGCACATGCAACTCCATTTGTACGAGCGGAAGGCACATGCACCCATCGCTTGCATAAATAGAGCTGTGCGCATGCACGCTTACCCACCATTTTCGGGGGTTGGGGACCCCTGCTTTACAACTTTATATTGTCTCTCTTTAAAGTCATCACTATATCAAGCAGATCTCTTTAAAGTTTAACTGCTAATATATAAATATACTATTCTGCTATTTATAGGGAGAAAAAATGGATTACAACATGCTAACCAATGTGAGCAACAACTGAATGATATTGTTAAATCTTATTTCAAAAAGAAGATGGAAGAAGAAGCCAGCGTGAAAAAGAAAAAATCTAAAAATGAATCCGTTTCTCAAAAAACAAACGCATAAATATACTGAACTATATCAGTGATTTCATCTTGAAAATCAAAAATTGCAGTTTTTATATTTTTAAGCGCCTCCAGTAATACTGTTACATGCATTAATGGTTTTTAAAAAGTTTTAATATAATAAATAACTTTATAACAAGGTAATTTCTAATGAAAGCTAATTTACTAGGAACTCTACATTTCATGGCAATAAACTTTTTCTTCATACTCGGTTGTTTTAATTCTTGAATGCTCTATAAATACCATGGCATTAAATAAACTCCTATTTAAACTATTTCTCATGTATTTTTCAATAGGACACAAATTTATTCATAAATAATGGATTACGGTTTTCACTATTACAATAGATACCTATTTTCTGCAATCAGTTGTATGAGAAAGTCCGTACTTGGCTTTTTTTTCTCTCTCTTACAATTATATCACTTGGCATCACTCTGTCGGAAGGGATTCTTTAATCTACCCATTATAACTCCCTAACTTCAAGCAGGAATTCAAACTAAGCATCTCTTAGAAATTAACTATAGCTAAGTTAGAACACATGCAAAGGATGGATACCCACTAATTCTCTAAGTAATTGATTTCACTGTTAAACCTCATTTTCTTTTAGTAAATATTTTCAGTAATCTGCCTTCTTGTAACTTAAATTCACTATTTAATGGCTTCACCTTTTATCTAATAGCCTGTCATATATTTCAGTGCCATCATATCTCCTGTTTTCTTTTCTGAACACTTATTATTTCTTTATATTTCTTTATTTCTGACTTAATTTAAAGATCCCTAATCATGTTTGTTCCATCTTTTAAGTGTACTGCCAGAACAAGGCATGGTATTCAAGGTACGTCTGAGCAATACATACGACCCAATAAAGTGTCACTATTATAATTATTGGCATTTGTTGATAACTGTTAAGTTATAAACCAAACAAAGGAGTGGAGGGAATGGAAAGTATGTTTTCATTTGAGAAAAAATTCTACACCTGGCTTGGATTTTCTTTGCATGGATTCTATATTTCAGAGTCTTGACACGATTTTCTCTTTATGTTAACATCCTAAATCTCAGGATAAGTGTCACTGCTTATAAAAAAAAGGTATAAATTATTGCTTTTTATTGCTTATATTTCACATCTTATTGATTAATATAAATTGTTAAATACTAAATCTATAGTTACTTTGAAACATATTACATATTTTAAAAATAAATATATATTTTTGAATACCAATATTCACTTTGATCCTGCAATATTCACTTTATCAAGCATGCCATCTTTGGGATTTTAGGAGGCAATAAAACTAAAGTTATCTTAATAAGCATTCTTAAATTAATGTTAACCTATCTTACACTCCTAAGAAATCATGATAAATTAGAATATCCCCATGACTTTGTAATAACATTTTTTTGCTAATGTACATAAAATATAGTTTTATTCATTTTACGAAAACTAACACAGATGTAGTGTAGTTACTTGATCAGTTGAACATATATTCTCATTTTTTGTTCGTTTGAATTATACTTTAGAAAGTGGATATCAAAATGTATTGAAATTAATGGTTTTGGATAGAAAGAATTTTATATTCTAATAGAAATAAACCCTCCGTTGTTTAGCCAGGTATTTCTTTTACTATATCACAATGCCATACCAATTGTTTAAAATAACACACTATCAGCCTTCTCAAAGTATTGTATGGAAAATATTTACAGATTTAAAATATTGCATCTTAGAAATGTTTTTTTTTTTTTTGGTAGAGTTAAGATTCCAGCTAAAATAAAAACTGTCCGTTAGGTGGTGCCAGCGTTCTCTCTGCTTTTCATTTCACAGCATGAAGGTAGCAAGCAAAGGTCATCTATTTCTTTCTTTGAAATAATGACAATTTGCATAATCTCACATGAATTAAGATAATTATTCAAATGTGATGCAAAACTCTTACCAATAGACTTTGAAGTTCTCTTCAGCCAAACGAAAATTGCATTCTAAACTTTGAAAGCTATCTACATTTCAAAAGTAAAGGCGCGTTTCACTATCATATTTTGGTTATTTCTTAAAAAAGGTTTTCTTTTAGCTCAAGCTGTCACTAAACCCATTAATACACAAAGTGTGGAAGAAATAGTCAAGAGCTGAATAGCATCTTTTAAATTACTGGTGACACCCCTGTTCCAGCTCCCTAAAATCTCAATCAACAATCCATTAGAACGCAACAGGAGTAAAACTAAATCCTCGTTTAAGTGTATTTATCCGATCTCTTTTCTCTCTTTCAAATGCTAAATCCATTTCAGCATATGCCCCTTCTTTCTCTCGCCTTTCTCTAAAGGCTGGCAGCCTATACCTCTCTTGTAAATATGAAAGATGCTAATCATATGACATATCACGTCTCAGTCGGAGCTTGGAATAAAGCCTTGAGATTTGGGATCATTGCCTCCAGACAACAGCTTCATCAGCCGGAAAGTTGGAGTTTTTTTTCTCCTTTCCTTCAACTCTCAATCCCTTCTTTGTCTAAGAAAAAAACGCAGCCAACTCAAGCTACCCTGGCCATATGGTTCACTCTGTATTTTCTTATTTGAATTCTGGATTGTTTCTGTGACTTGCTAAGAGATTTTTTTTTTTTAACACCCCACCGAAAGTGCATATAAAGACATAGTCCTGCTATTTTAAGTTAGGCTGTCTTTCAATGCTGCTGCTTCACGAACTTCTTACGTTGATTAAAATCAATCATTGCTTTTATTTAAACTACTTCCACTCCACTGAATGAATTCCACTCCACTGAAGTCTTAAGTATTCTTGGGAATAGAATTCCAAGAATTTGGAAATGGAATAAATAAATAAACAAAAGTTGATAATTTTGAAGCACAGAGTTTACTTTAATAGGGAACTGTCAGATTTCTCCCCCCCCCCGTCTCTTCTACAGATATGTGTTTGTCTATATCTTCTCCTTCTTTTGCCCCC
>JANHFT010001918.1:166731-183428 GCA_032467955.1 Pseudoxenodon macrops | reverse complement strand
TAAATATAAATGTTATGTAAAAATAGATGAAATATGGAATGTGATGATAAAATATGGGAATGTATGGGAAAATAAAAAATTGTAAATTGTAAAAAAAATATATGTGGGGGCAGCGGTTTTCAGCCAGTTCCAAGCAGCAGCTTAACTGCTGCTCCCGCCTCTCTCCCAGGATGCATAGACGAAAAATGTGATGCTCATTTTTGGCAATCCCTGTCACCTGGAATGGCGTTTTTCAGGCAGTTAGCCACTTTTTTGGCTTCCACCAAAAAGTGCATCACATTTCAGGTGGCGGATCTGGCATGAGAAAAGAGATGGCAAGTGCAGAAAGGGCGCGCAGCTCTACAATGTGCATCGGGGAGGAAAGCATTTTTAGGTGGCAGCGCTGGCTGGAACCTGCCGCCACCTGAAATGCGATGCACTTTTTTGGCCTACGCACACCCCGTTTTTTGAATGTGGAAGAAACCATTTTCAGGTGGCACACCCATGATCCTCTCCCCGATTCCAAAAACGGGGCGTTCGGAGGCCAAAAAGGCGCATCACATTTCAGGTGGCGGCTGGTTCCAGCCAGCGCTGCCACCTGAAAATGCTTTCTGCCCTGGTACCCCAATGCACATCTCAGAGCCACGTACCCTCTTCCTCCTTATACTCACCTTTTCTTTCCTCTTGGGCCAGGAGCAGAAGCCGAGTGCCCTGCATCTGGGTCTGGAGAAGGGGCAGGCAGAACGGCTAGCCACCTTACATCTCCAGCGCACAGCCTCCTTTGTCAAGTCCCGACCTCCGCAATTCCCTGGGCCACTTGCGGAATCAGGTTCCGACGGAGGCAGCAAAGGCGCAGGAGGCTTGTTGGGAAGCCCGGCACCATGTTTACGAGATGGCAGTACCCAGGAGGACTAAAGTGCTACGTCTCTAATGGGCCTTGCTGCGAGAAAGCCAGGTTTTCAACGCCTATGGCTGTAGGTAGGAAGATGGGGGCATTGCAGGAGCAGAGCCTTTGGTGCCAAGTCCCTCTTCTGTCCCCATGGAAATCACCCCCCCCATTCACTCGAGTTAAATGTGCGTAGGGTGATAAGAGTTTGTTTTAAATGGATAAAAAGATCTGTGCTGCTCATTTTCAAAATCAAAAAGTGGAAGTGAGGACACCCCTGATCTTGATGCTGGTAGGCAGAATTTATTTTTTCCTTGTTTTCCTCCCCCAAACTAAGGTGCATCTTATAGGCCAGTGTGTATTTACTGTCTTCTAGGTGTGGCCCTGGTAGGGGGAGCTGCCTGTCAAGCCCCCAACGGCTTGCCATACCTGGGGGGGAGGAGGGGAAACGGAAGCCATCGTGACGGAGAGAACAACAGTGCAGTAATGACCTGGTTGGTGACGAAGTGCTTGGCTGGGATGGCATCGGCTTCAATCACCATTATATGACTTTTCTTGCCACAGTTGTTAAATGAATCACAGAAGTTCCATGGATGCCATGGGTAGGCACTATAGAGTATGGGCAGGCATATGCTGAGGGTGAATACTGTGGGGAACAAGATTCCCATGCTGCCTGGAAAGAAAACACTGGCAGCAAGAGTGATTTGTGGCTTCCTACCAATTTCCCCATTGACTTTGCTTGTGGGAAGCCAACAGGGAAGGTGTCAAGCCGTCGTGATGGAGGGAACAACACTGCAGCAATGACCTGGCTGGTGTCGAAGTCTTCAGCTGAGCCGGGGTTGGCTTCAATCACAGCAGTTGCGGACTTGAGGCTGATGGCGACATTCTCCCAGCCACTCGCACAGCTGACTGGCGGTTCTCCGAAGCCCAACTGATTGGCAGTTTCTCCTCAGCTGACACGCCCCTAGCTGTTCACTCTGGGCAATGGGCCATGGCCACTCCTGTCCCACACGCTTTGGCATGGCCCATTTGGAGAAGGAGGTTTGGTCCTGGCTTTTTCGCCCCCCAGGACAGTTAGTCCCCAACCAATCAGCTAGATGGGGTGGAAGGAATAAAATAATTTGCCAAAATGCCTTCCTCTCCCCCCCGCCTCCTCTCTCCCAAGGTGGGGGAGGGGGAGGAGGGGAGCCTTTGGAGTGTGGATCAAGATGTGCCCTAAAGTGTGGGTTTCATCCCGATTTCTTCTCCGCAACGGTTAGAGAAGGTGGAAGGAAGGAATAAAGGATTATAAATAAAAAAATAAAACAACAGTGGACAATGCTCGGAATACACTACCTGACTGTGGTTTCTTCCCCAAACCCCACAGCTAAGAAATGTGGCTAATTTGGAAAGCAAAGCAGGCTGTGTGATCTCCCAGTGCTATGCTTTCCAAAGACTAACCACATCCTGCTTTGCTTTCCAAATTAGCCGCATTTACTAGCTGTGAGATAACTCTTTAATTAGCTGGCATTTTCAAAGCTGGTGTGTATGTGGTTTTCTTTCTGGAGGTTGTTTCCTTTCTGGAGTTTGAGGTTTTAAAGAAAAAATCAGGATGAAATCCACGCTTTAGGGCACCTCTTGATCCACACTCCAAAGGCCCTCCTCCTCCCCCAACTTGGGAGAGAGGAGGCGGGGGGGAAGAGAGAGAGGATTTTGGCAAATTCTTTTTTAATTTTATTTATTTATTTTTATTTGTCAAGCATATATAAGATTACAGAGAAAGTATAAACATGATTGTGAATACATAAAATGTATAATCATGGTTTCGAATAAATGGGGACATTAGGACAAGGACTGTAGGCACGTTGGTGCGCTTATGCACACTCCTTACAGACCTCTTAGGAATAGGGTGAGGTCAACAGTAGGCAGTCTAAGGTTAAAGTTTTGTGGGTTTGGGGAAGAAACTACAGTCAGATAGTGCATTCCAGTCATTGCCCACTCTGTTGTTTTATATTTTTATTTATAATATTCTTTTATTTTTTCCTTCCACCCCCTCTAGCCAATTGGTTGGGGAGAAGAAATATGGGATGAAATCCACACTGTAGAGCACCACTTAATCCGCACTCCAAAGGCCCTCCTCCTTGGGAGAGAGGAGGCAGGAGGGGGAGAGAGAGGAAGGCATTCTCCTCCTCCCCCCCCTTGGGAGAAAGGAGGTGGGGGGAGAGATAGAGAGGAAGGCATTTTGGCAAATTCTTTTGTAGGAAGGCATTCTCCTCCTCCGCCTCCTCCGCCTCCACCTTGGGAGAGAGGAGGCTGGAGGGGGGGAAGAGAGAGAGAGGAAGGCAAATTCTTTTATTCCTTCCTTCCACTTCCTCTAGCCGATTGGTTGGGGGCTAATTGTCCTGGGGGGCAAAAAAGTCAGGACAAAACCTCCTTCTGCGAATGGGCCATGCTGTAGCATGTGGGACGGAGGGGCTGTGGCCCATTGCCCAAGGGCGAACAGCTAGGGACATGTCAGCCAAGGAGAAATGTCAACGGAGAATGGCCCAAGGGAAGAACGCTTGGGGAGAATGAGGGGCGGCCAAGGGTACGAGACAAACAGTCCTAAAGCTCCTTCTAAATGACTTTTCTTAAAAAGGGAAGATTGGAGACGAAAGCAAAAATTGTCAAAAACATAGACAAAGCGGGGTTCTTCCTCAGTAAACCAAGAAGTTGTGTAAGATTGGAGATTGGTAGAAGTCTGGCAGAAGCAATCTCCTTCAGCACTCTGATTTCTCTGTACAGGTAGTCTTCGATGACCACAATTGAGCCCAAACTTTCTGTTGTTAAGTGAAACATTTGTTAAGTGAGTTAGGTTTTACAACTTTTCTTGCCACAGTTGTTAAGTCATTAACACTGCAGTTGATAACCTAGTTAAGTGAATCTGGCTTCCCCATAAACTGTCAGCCCTGTAGGTCATATGTCAGCCTCTATGATGCTTGCTTGCTTTCGGCTGCCAAAGTAATGGGGAAGGGGGAGGATTGGCATTTGGGTGGGGAAGTGAGCTGGAGATGGCCTGTGTGAACGAAAAGGGAGGATTGCTCTCATAATCTACTGTGCAGCTGAATGGACTTTATACCCAGTCAAGGTCAACTGTCTCAGAATACCAGATGGGCAAAAACACCTGAAGATGCACCCCACATGACATCATATGGGTTGGGGATTGGACATTCAGCCTGGGTCCTTGTAGGGAGGGATTTGGGGATACTTTCAATATGTAACTTTCGTGCCTTTTGCTTCAGATCTTGCTTTTCTTTCATTGCTATTATTTCAAACTCAGTAAAAGTACCTCATCTCTACCAATATGGAGTTGGGGTTTTCTTTCTTGGGTTTTGAACAGGGGCATGCCTGACACCATCTTTTACTTTGGATATTCAGGGCTGCCACACTTAGTGGATGGGCATGCTATGGGAAGCGGGAGGGGGGTTGGATGGAGTTGTAGAGATATATATAGCCATAACAACATTCTTTTCTCTGGGAGTCAAGGACGTTTAGCCTGCATCTGCAGAGCCGTGACTGGGAATCATCTACAATTAGGACAGTGGTTTGATTGGACCATGTGATGGACATGTGGGTACAGGGGACGGGGCTTTGACTTTTCTTTAGGTGGGGAAAACCCAGGGGACTTTCAGATTCGGGTTTTCCCAGACATGCCAATATGACATCTCTAATAAAATGGAACTTTGAGGAAAATGCCTGCCTCTGAGTTTTACTTCTGTTGGAGGTGTTACTTGGAACCCTGACATTGACTTTGCTTGTCAGAATATCACTGAAGGTGATCACATGACCTTAGAACAGTGCAACGGTCATAAATATGAGGCAGTTGCCACGCATCTGAATTTTGATCAGGTGGTCATGAGGATGTTACAATGGTCATAATCATGAAAAACAGTCATAAATCACATTTTTCAGTGCTGTTGTAACTTTGAATGTTCACTAAACAAAGTGTTGTAAGTCAAGGACTATCTGTATTCCAGAAGCAAATGAAATACAAGATGGAATTGCTCTGCCAATAAGGAAATATCATTCCATGCACTCTCGAATTCATCAGATTCTATTATGTACCTGCAGTGTATCAACCAAATGAGCCCACCATCCACACAGAGGTCAGGTATTTTGAAAAGGAAGTGTGCTGACATAACAAAGAATAGACATTTATGACTTCCACCCAGTGGAGAAATCCTAAAATTTTCCTTACCGGTTCTGTGGGCATGGCTTGGCTTGGTCATGTGACTGGTGGGCATGGCCAACTTGATTGGTCTCACCCTTAGGAAAATTTTCCTTAGTCCAACTCACAATATAATAGCACAATAAAATAGCACTGTTCCAATATTTAAAATAGAATAAAATAACAGAGTTGGAAAGGACCGTGGAGGTCTTCTAGTCCAACCCCCTGCATAGGCAGGAATCCCTACACCACTTCAGACAAATGGTTCAGACTAGAGGCTTTCAAAAAGAGTGAGGGAAGTACATACCAAAAGGACAGTGCTAGGAACCATTAAAACAATGCAGAAAACTTAAAACAGCCATTCCTTTTTTTTTTAAAGTCAACCCCAAAGCAAACACAGCAGCAAGAAATTCCATAAGGGTTTACAATCATGTTGATAATGACTTTTCTCTAATCAATGAAGTCAGTTTGGCCATCTTAGCAAGTTCTGTCAACTTTACCAACCATTCCTCCATGGTGAGCAATGTTGATCTTTCCATCTTTGTATGTATAATAAATCTTGCCGCAATAATCATATATTAAAATAATTTTCCAATACACTTTTCCAACATTTTATCCATCGGTCCTAAAAGGGAAAGTCCTGGTTTCAATTGAATATTAATCTTTAAAATCCTCTAGCTCAATGTGTGTCTCTGAATTCTAATTTTTTAAAGCTTTTTTTTTTTTACATATCCACTGGAAAGATTCCATTCTTTCTCTAGGAAGCAGGCTGAAGGGGAGAGCTTAGAGTATCAGTCTATCAGGGTAAGAACTGCAGGAATAAAATATTTGGGATAGTCCCAAATAGTCTTTTCCCCCCTCCTTTTAGCTTAGTTGAAAGCTCATTATGCAAACCAGTGGTTTCCTAAGCTGCTGCCTCTTAACTTACTGGAATGATGTGCAATGCTATTTCCAGTATGTCAATTTTGAGGTGCTGCCAACCCTGTTACAAGATAATATTTTCCTCAATTCAGATTTTGGATGTTGGTATTTAGTCATTTTATTCAGATCACTCTTATATCCAAATGGCCATTTTCTCACTCAATTTGAGCTATGCTGAACCAAGAGCAATTGGCCCAAAGTCATTCACTGATTTTCTATGGCTGAAAGTTAACAAATCTGTCAGTCTCCTTTTCATTCTTGATTCTCACTGTTCAGAACATTACATGAAACAATGATCAACTAATGGGTGCCTACTTCCATATACACACATCAACCACAGTTACCCATATTACATCAACACATAGCTTTCCGACATACATTTATAATTAAATATGAACTTTATTTTCCCTGCATATATTCAGCAGCACCACTCCACAAGGATCAGAAAATGCTTTTAAGAAGAGAAATAACACAAGATTTGAGCACCAGATTTACTTATATGCATGGCACCTGCAGCATCCTGTTAATAGTAAGGATGGTACCAGTCAGATTTGGCACATCTGACCCCAGTGCATTACAAGGGCAATGTGAACCCAATCTGACCTGGTGCGTGCTCATGTTGTTCTAGACAAGATGGGATCGATACTTGAGAAATGCCTTGCAAATCAGCATTCTGTTGCCTACATCCCACCAATTAGGGCAGTGGTTCTCTTGTTGGGATGAGCGGAGCAATCTGAAATAGTTCGTTTGTGATCCAGTTTGAAATTGCCACTGCCAATGAATAAAACACCAGAGTCTGTTTTTTCATTTGGTAGTCTATGGCTGAGGAGTGCTCCGACCACAAAAGCTGATGCGTTGCAGGTCAAAATGAGGGGGAGGCTTGTGTTATATTGAATTAAATCACTTTCTGATGATAAAAGGGTTTTTATTTTCCCAAATGCATCTTCCTCCATTCGTCCCCAGGTCCATGCTGTTGACTTGCTCAGTAGTTTATGGAGAGGCTCAGCAACAGTTGCTTTCTGTTGTAAGAAAATACTATAAAAATTCAGTAGCCCTAAGAAAGCTTGGAGTTCCATCTTATTTTTCGGGGAGAGGGCTTCTTTGATTGCTTTTATTTTGTTCTGGGTGGGATGGATCCCTGACCCATCGATTAAGTAGCCCAGGAATTCTACTTGTTTTACCCCAATTTTACATTTGTCTTTTTTTACTTTGAGCCCTTTTTGTTGGAATCTTTGCAAAGTTTTCTCCAATCAACCCAATAATTGTTCCCCTGACTCCACTGATATTAAAACATTGTCAAAGTAAGGTAAAACTCCTGAAATGCCCTGCAGGAGGCTCTCCACCATGCTTTGGAACAGCCCTGAGGCAACGCTGACTCCAAATTGCAGTCTTTTGCATTTGGATGCTCCCCGATGTGTGATGATTGTTTGGGCTTCCATAGTGGCGGCATCCACAGGCAGTTGTTGGTACACCTGGGTTAAATCCAATTTTGCAAATATGGTTCCCTTCCCCAGAGAATGTTACAGGTGTTGCACCATAGGCATAGGATAGGCACTTTGTTGCAACGCCTTATTTAATGTCCCTTTATAGTCAGCGCAGATGCGGACAGATCCATCTGGCTTTATTGGCCAGATGGGCCAATATGGGGGGTCTCCTACATGGCATGGTCAATAGGCTCGAGGATCCCTTGTGCAAATAATTTATCTAATTGCTCATCTACCTTGGTCTGAGAGCAAAGGGGACCCTCCTTAGTTTTATTCTGATGGGGGTCACACTGGGATCTAGGCTAAATTATATTGATTTTCCAGTATATTTACCCAGACTCCCGTCGAAGACATCCTCGAATTTGTTGAGCAGTTGATCCAGGGCGCTCTGGCTGATTTTGTTAATGCCTTCTATGGTGATGCCTAGTGGTTTGAACCACTCCACTCCCAGGAGGGTTGGGCAATGTCCTGTTACAATGTTTATGGGGAGGATGTCCTGGGCTCCTTTGAACTCCACGTGGACGTGTGCTCTTCCCAAAACCCAGGTGGGGTTTCCCTGGAAATTATTTAAGCGGATGGGTTGCATTTTCTTTATCGTCGCCCACAACATTATGGTAAAGACTGACCCTGTGTCCAACTCCATCTTGCATGGGGTGCCTTCGATGTGGGGGGTGATATGGAATTTTTCTCCCTCTCCTGAATCTGAGTGCCCCACGGTGGTATGGTAGATGCCTCGATATTCTCGGTAGCTCTCTTCTCTTCTCTTCTCTTCTCTTCTCTTCTCTTCTCTTCTCTTCTCTTCTCTTCTCTTCTCTTCTCTTCTCTTCTCTTTTGCCAGAATGGCCCAGGTTGGGGTGTCTCTTGTCTTGCATTCTCTATCGGGGGCTTGGGTTGGTAATGGCTTGGCAATGTAGTCCGGCATGCTTCTGCAATGTGCCCTCATCATTGGCATCGCCTGCAGGTGGCATCTTTAAACCTGCAGCTGCTCGGGAATGGAGTCCCATGCATCTGGAACAACGGGGTTACCTACCTTCGCGGTCTCGGTGGCTTACCCTGCGTTCCGATTGCATTCTGTGGACAGCTTCTTCTTCTTCCTTGTATTCATAGTCCTCATTGGGAACCTCTGTTGCCCAATCCAGTTCTCAGTGAGTCTGATGGACCCCGCTGCTTCTTCGGATATTGGCGGATGAGTTGTCTGACGATTTGGCTGCCTTGGCTTCCTCGACGATACTCTGGAATGTGACCCCTCTTTGCAGCAGTAATTTTTTTGTAGTGCAAGGTCTCTCATGTCCAGGATGAATAATGGTTGACCATTATTCATATAAGGACATTGTTATGGTATTGTTATGTAGTAAATTTTGGTTTTGCACTAATATATTGGTGCCATTTAGACAGAGGTCCAAGACATAGTCTGAAGAATAATAAGAGACCCCAAAAACAGCAAAGCAATTTTGTTGTTGTTAATTGTGAAGTCATGTCCAACCCATCACAACCCCATGGTCAATGTTCCTCCAGGCCTTCCTGTCCTCTACCATCCTCTGGAGTCCATTTAAGCTCATGCCTTCTGCTTCAGTGACTCCATTCAGTCACCTCGTTCTCTGTTGTCCCCTTCTTCTTTTGCCCTCAATCGTTCCCAGCACTAGGCTCTTCTCCAGTGAGTCCTTCCTTCTCATTAGGTGGCCAAAGTATTTGAGTTTCATCTTCAGTATCTGGCCTTCTAAAGAGCAGTCAGGGTTGATCTCCTCTAGGACTGACTGGTTTGATCGCCTTGCAGTCCAAGGGTCTTGCAGGAGTCTTCTTCAGCACCATCGTTCAAAGGCCTCAATTCTTTGCCGCTCAGCCTTTCTTATGGTCCAACTTTCATATTTTAAAAGCCAACTTGCCATATTTTAAAAGAAGGGAAAGAAGACTTATCATCTATAGTAATGTTTCTCAATCTTCTTGCACCTTGGTCTCCTTCCAACCTTGTTTTTTTATCCTGGAGTCTGCCTATCCAAGTCCCATTATTGGTGAAAAATGGACTTTTCACACTTGGCTTATAAATGGAACATATTATTTTATTTATAATAAAAACAGTATTTGCAGTATAACACATTTTGGTTTCCTATGACCCTGTCGGGATGTGTCATGGTCCTGGTTACATGCTTTTCACCAGTGACTCCTTTGAAATATCCTAGGGCCCCTGGTTGAGAACCACTGCTTTATGGAGCACCTCTTTTTTCTGTTAACTCTGTTCTATAAATGTCTAGCATTGCCTTTCTGCTCCTTTCATATTAGTTAAAAATTAATCTATCGGGTGATTATCTGGGACTTTAGCTCATCCTTACATACTATACTTCGGTTGCAAGAGATAGTTTAATTTTTCCACCATATAAGTCGGTGAGTGCTGGAGACATCTGACAAATCTCCTCATGCTGTTGAATCCCCAAATCTTGGCTAGAACATGTTTCTTCAGGAGGGAAGACTGGAAAGGGTATTGCTTCCTTTCTGTTAAAAAGTCTCCTACCTGAGGCAGTGGCATCCTGCTTTCTGATCCAGAAACAGCAAACCCAATCTAGCTGCGGCAGGCACAGACTGAACTGGAATGCTAACAGCTCACGAGAAGCCCCCAGAGTACAATCTCCTGGAAATAAGCTGAGACTTAAGGAAAAGAGGTGGGTGTAAACCCAAGCATTTTAACCCAGTGTGTTTAAATGTTTTCAGATTGTCTCTGTGTGTCGGCATAGATCACTTCACTTCGCTTTATATATCTTCTCATCCCTACAACTTCCCTACTAAATGGTAAAAATATGCCTGTGGCCTTCTCATGTTCTCTCTTCCTGGATCCTTGTGTCCTACTTAAGTCATTCTACTTGTAGATACATGGAGGTGAACCAAACCACATTTTTCTCAACAGATTTAAAACTGAACTCTATTCTGTGGATTGCTGTTGATGGCAGAAAAGTAATCCCAACTGCTTCAGAGGAAAAAAGCGGTAGAAAATTATCCAAATAAAATTAATTTAGCATAGGCAGGGGAAATAATCAGGAGGGAGCTTCCAATAGTTAAGAGAACTGAATATTGTAAACGTTACAGACAGATAGGATTCATCAAACAGCCAATCAGTGGAAACCCTGCGAACTCTAGGATCAATACATCTTAAAGGTTTTGAAAGCTTGATATTTAATTGTTTGTTTATTAGATTTGTGTGATGCCCATCTTGTCTAAGGGGGTTTTTGGGTGACTTACAGACATTAAAACAGGTAAACATTAAAATGAAAGAACAATAAATCACAATAATAATGATGATATTTACAATTTGAAGATGGAGAGGATGGGAGACAGCACAAAGTACCTGGGCATAGGTGGCATCCAGGGGTGGGTTCTACTTACCTTTCCTACTGGTTCGGGTCATGACGGAAGTGCGCATTTTGCGCACATATGCTTGCTGCACTTGCGCAACCCTATCACTTTCAGGCATTGCCTCGAAAATAGCCCTCTGTGCAGGAGGCTTTGCACATGTGCAGGAGGCTTTGCGCATGCACAGAGGGTTATTTTCAAGGCAATTTCCACTGGGAGGACTGATATCCTCCCAGAGGATTGGCTCAGGGGTGTGGCCAGCTGGCCGTTGCTGCCGGTTCGGTGAGTGGAGGCAATTCTCCGCTAACAGTTCTAAAGAACCAATCCAAACAGGTGGCAATCTACCTCTGGTGGCATCTTCTCTTAATCTGATAACCATCTCCAGAGTGGCGCATCCTCATTGGGGGCCCAGGCCAACTGGCAGAACCAGGTCTTCAGGCCCTGGAAGGTCAGGAGGATGGGTGAGGATCTCAACTCGGGACTATGATGTTCCAGAGCAGAAAAAGCTCTTCTCCTGGGCCCTACCAGCTGAAATGTCTTAACCGACAGAGCAATAACTCAAAAACAATCATGCAAGATTTATCTCTCTTGAATGATGTTTGAAGTGTGCACAGCATTAGCATCGCATTAAAAAACTGTTGGTACATAAAGAAATAGAACATTGTATAAATGAATAGCAATGTATTACTGATATCCCTACTGATCTTACTACTTCATCTCCCCTCTCCCAAATCAAGGAGATTTCTATCAACTGTTTAAACAGAAAAGAGATCAAGAAAGATCCATAGTTCAATATGAGTGAACCAGCACGAGATATTCTGAAATCCTGATAGTAAGGACTATTTTTTCAGAGAGGAGAACATGTTTCCATTTTTCACAGCATGTGTAGAGGGAGGATCTAACCTTTTCCTCCCAGCAATAACCTGCCAGGAAATGCTTTCTGCATTATAATCCAATTTTGGAATAGCTCCAATTTTAGAAAGGACAAGGGATTATACTGGAAGATGCTGTTTCAGTGTTTGAACAAAGTGGGCTAGCCAGCAGTGATCATTCCTGAACATTGCCCTCCCTATGTAAGTGTGAGGAAGCAACAGAGATTACTTTAAAACATGATTAGATTTGGAGATCAGGAAAGCCTTTATCAATTTTGGTCCAGAAGTGTAATTCCTTTGGGAGAAAAGAGGGAGGCAGGAGCTAAAAATATTGTTGAAGGCCAGAGTACTGGCAGGAGAACCCGCTAAGCTATGTATCTACTCCATGGACTGGTTGCTACTCAAGTCTTCTAGATAATGTTCTTCCAAATCTTCTTCCAAATCTTCGGTGATGGACAAAAATGTGCTGGCTCTGGAATTCTGGGAGTTGAAATGCATAGGTTGTAAAATTGCCATAGCTGCCCACACTTGTATTAGGCCAGGGGTTGGCAACCTTAAATACTCAAAGAGCCACAAATGTCCTAACCAGAAGCCCCCCATTCAATTCTGGAGCCGACTAGAGGTTCCCCCATCATAGTCTCCTCCTAGTACGGCATCCTTTTTCCTCTGCCGAAGGGAAGTGCGTTTCCCCCCACCATAGAGTCTCCTCCTAGCGCGGCATCCTTTTTCCTCTACCTGTCCTAACCGAAAGCCCTATCAATTGTGGAACTGACCAGTGACAGGGAGCTGCAGCAGAGGGATGAAAGAGCCACATGCAGCTCCAGAGCCGTGGGTTGCTGACTAGGCAATCACCTGTAACTCTCAGTATGGCTGTGGATGTGCTGCATTACTAGTACACAATTGTCAGAATTGGAATTAATTGATTGCATTACTTTTTGCTAAGTGACCAGGTTGGTGCTGTCTAGCACATCATGCTGTGCTGAACTCAACTGAAATCACTAGAAAAACTGTCTGTCTGTTTTTACGGCCTCCATCCACTGGCTGAGGATAAGAGGATCTGTTGTCTGCCCTCCTGGATAGTAAGAAAGAAAGTTTCTGAAATGCAGCCATTTGGGGTAGTGCTCTTTATACAACATGAAGGAGCTTTCAACTAAGTTTAGTATTGATTGTGGCCCTTTTCCCTAGGAGAATGGAATCGTGATGCTAGAAGAAATTAATTGCCACAAAATATGAACCCAGCGATGGACTTGGCATCTGAAGCTTGAAGGAGTCCCAAATGACTCCAATGGTGAGGTATAGAAAATGACATACCTGCGAGGTCCATTTCATTTGTTTAAGCAGCAAGGTTTATATATTTTTCCAAGAATGGATATATAACCACTCCCATGCCACATTGCATCCATAAAGGAGTTGTGGTGGATGCAGGAAGGCAGACAAGTATGAGACTGGAATGATCCAGGGGTCTCATAGTGGAACAAGCTTTATTTTATGCCAACAGCAATACATTCATAATTAAAATATTACCGGTACATGGGAATGCCCCCTCCTTTCCACCATCCCCAAGCACAAGATTAGGAGCACAGGCAAGAATTATATTAGCCTGTGTCCGATGGAAAGTGGGATCATACAAGAGTAGAGAAGAAATCCATTGGGCACAAAGACTGCTTGACTGCCAACTGCAGCCTTCGCTTCATCAAGGTGTTGCTGCTATTAGCCCTGAAACTATTTTATGCTCCATTGGTAGGAAATGCTTCAGCCATCCTTGGTGTAGTCACGGTTTTGAAATCTGGCCAACTAAGCTCTATTGCAGACTAAGTCCTCTCCATTATTTGCTTCTCTGAAAAAGTCTCAAGAACTAGACTTGGTTGAATGAGAACATGGCAATGCCATCTGCCATTCTGCTTTTCTTTTCTTTTCTTTTTCATTTTATGTCCTTTTATTTTATTGTTTTGTTTTGTTAATTTTTTATTTTATTATTCATTTCATAGCTTATCTTATTATTTTATTCATTTCATTTCATTTATTATTTTATTTTATTTTTTGTTCTTCATCATTCTTAACCACCTCCTAAGATCTCTGGGGCATCTGCATGATGGGCAATGTTCATATCTATATATTGTATAATAATTTATTAAGACCAATTAAAGACATTTTTTTCCTCCAGGCAGGACATTCCAGAGAATGCTTTAAAGAGGCTGGTTGTCCGTGTAAAATGGTTAAGGTGATATTTTATCATGTTAAAATAGAGTTGTCACCCTGTTGTAATATTTGTTTATTATATGTAGATTAATTTGTTACAAAACACATGTTTTAAAAATGTTAATGTACTCTTGAATTATGTACCAATCAATTCTAAATTATTACAATATTGAGAATTACAGCTGTATTAATCGTGGGGGAACAGCAAAAAAAAATTACTCTTTGGTGTTGAACAGTACATTTTAGGATTACCAATATGTGTTCCCTTTCCATTTATAAATTGGCTTTCTATCGATGTAATGGAAAGATGAATCAATATTATTCCATGTAGTCAGTATGATTTAATGACCTGTTTAAACACTGGGCTGAATGGCTTTTTATATGCAATGTAATGTTTTCGTTATTTTCTTTTTCCTTTTTCTGTTTAACTTTCAGTGGTTGTTTTTTTTTTACCATTTTAAATGTCTGGTTCCCCCCTTTTCTATATGAATGCAATAAAAATAAATAAATAAACACAAATAAACAAATAAATATCTAATTTCCAATGGCTGTGGATTTCCCCAGGTTATAGAATGCTCTTCTTGCTCAATAATTCAGAAAAGTGTTATTGAGAGAAAACATGCATGAAGAAACTGATATTTTATGGCGCGGAATATATTTTAAGGAAAATCTCAGACAAATTTGTAAGGAACTACATTGCATTTTAATGCATTTTTGGTCCTTTGAAAATGCAGAAAAAAGATTAGGAAATTTAGGATAGAACAAGCTGATCCTGTGAAAAGTGACAAATTGATTTATCTATCTGGAGTTTCTGAAATGCCATTAAAAATATTCAGTTAAAAAAATAGAATAGTTGAAGAGCTTAACCCCTCCCGCACCCGCCACAACAATCATATTAAAAATTTCAATCTAACCAGAACATATTTTTGCCATTTCAGTTAGAAACGGAGAAAATTTAGCATCAGGATGTAGAACTTCCCTGACAGTCCAAATGACTGAAAAATGCTTGTAGTTTTCTCCAAAAGTTAAACTAAATCCAGCCTCCAAGCCATGCTTGGCCCTTACAATTCAACACTGCTTGGAAATAAGTGCAATCATAACCTAACGATTAGGGGCTGATGGTCGGTTACAAGTTCGAAGTCTCTGCCATACAAATACTCATGGAAATGGCGGATTCCAGCAAATGCAGCCAGTGCTTCCTTGTCCAGCTGGCTGTAGTTCCGTTCTGCCTGTGACAAGGTGCGGGAGTAAAATGCAATGGGAGCCTCTGACCCGTTTGGCCAAATTGCCAGCGGGGGTCTGCGCACCTTGATTCTGATGGGCGCTATTTTTGAGTCTAAATTAAATGAAATGGGGGTCCCCGTATATTTTCCTAAGCCAGCATTGAATACACTCTCGTATTCCGAGAGCAGTTGGTCGTCGTCGTCATCATGCAATGTGTGTATGCTGGTTACTCCCATTCCCAGGGTCTCAAACCATTCCAAGCCCAGCAAGCTTGGAAGGTTTCCATTGACCACAGTGATGTCCAGTGACCCTAAGAATGACTTAAAGGTGACCTGGAAGGTCCCTCAGCCAATGACAGGGACGCAATTTCCCTGGTAGTCCCTCAGTTGGATCCGGTGTGGCCTTTATTGTCCTCTCTGTAATTTGGGCACAAGCTTCTTCAGGGTTGGCCAGGACATGATGGAAAGGATCGACCCGTGTCAATTTCCAAGTCACAGGGTGAGCCTCCGATGCTTACGGTAGCATGTTCATCTGGCGCATGACATGGATGACCTGTCTGGAGTCATGTGGTGGCTCTTGATGGTCGCTTCCCCATCTGTTCGCCCATGCCGGTGGTCTGTGGGTTGGTTTTGCCGGTGTTCGTTGGACCGTGTTGGAGCCAAATGCCATGGGTTGGCTGGCACGGCATTCTTGAGCAAGATGGCCCTTTCAGTCACAGCATTGGCACACTGCATCTTTAAACCTACACGCTGTTCTGTTGTGATGGCCACAGCAACCCATGCACAATGGGGCATCTTGGGCCTCTGCCTCGGGGTTTGCGCCAAATCTTGTTTTGAGTCGGCAGACGTTGTCCTCATCATCCCCTTGCTCATCCAGTTCCTCACTTTCTTGTTGCACGGATGTAATCAGGCGGGAACTTGCGGTGTTGCCACCTTTTTTT
The DNA here is from genome assembly GCA_032467955.1 of Pseudoxenodon macrops. NCBI lineage: Eukaryota > Metazoa > Chordata > Lepidosauria > Squamata > Pseudoxenodontidae > Pseudoxenodon > Pseudoxenodon macrops. The sequence continues at coordinate 167,398 of JANHFT010001918.1, read as the reverse complement.
GGGGAATGCCGCTGCTGATTGGCTGGATGACTCGGCTGCTCTGGCCTCTGGCCTAAACCTGTAGGTTTAGCTTTGCCTTCTCCAGAAGCTGTCTCTGGGGTCGCAGATCTCTGACCCTGCTGATGAGCTGCTTTCGGAGCATGTCTTCCAGCTCTCTGAAAAAACAGCCCGCAGAGGCTTTTCGAAGGGCGGCCACGAATTGGTTTATGTTCTCTCCCTCTCCTTGAGTTCTGCTGTGGAACTCATGGCGTTTGACAAATTTTGAGTTTTCTGGCCTGTAGTGAGCCTGGAGTGCACATTGCAGTGTTGGCCATGGCACTGACCGTACTGCTAGCGGTGTGACAAGCGCCTTCATGGTGTCAAAAACATTGATGACGCAGTAACTGAGGAACAGGGATCGCTTACGGTTGTCCAAGAGCCCTAGGAGATCGTTCGCTTCCATGAAACATTAGAACTTCTCCATGTACAATTCCCATTGTTCCGTGGCTGGGTTGCAGGGGCAAGGCGGTGCGTGAGCAGTTATCTCAATGGCCAATGTCATTTTCGGTCGATGGTGACTGTCTTGCAATTCCGCTTTGAATGCCTTGTTACAGGGGTGAAATCTAAAAATTTTCCCTACCGGTTCTGTGGGTGTGGCTTATTTTGTGGGTGTGGCTATGCAAAAGCA
>JANHFT010001918.1:74995-92511 GCA_032467955.1 Pseudoxenodon macrops | reverse complement strand
ACCATTTGTCTGAAGTGGTGTAGGGATTCCTGCCTAGGCAGGGGGTTGGACTAGAAGACCTCCAAGGTCCCTTCCAAATCTTCTCTTCTCTTTTTTCTAGAATTTGATGCCCTCCACTAAATTTCAATTTGTCTTGATGAAAAGGCTCTTCATTTCTCCAGGCACTGTATGAAATAATACAGTTTTGATATTTCTATTAAGCAACTTGGAGATTCTTACTCCCTCCCCCCCTACCAGTTAAAATCAAGCTAGATATTGAACCCAGTTTGCATTTGAAATCCAGATTTAAAAACACCTCAAACAACGGTAATTTGGCCCCCATAAATTATCATCTTCTCTACAATTTACATGTGGCAGAGCTACACAGACAACAGACTTGGGTTTCCCTTGAAAAATATAATCCCCAGCATGGTCACAGTTTGTTTCAATATTGTGTATATCAAGCATTGACTTAAGACAGAGAGGTACAGCATATCTGACCATTTAAAAAAAAAATCTAATAGCTCTAGCCATTTAAGTGCTGAAATTACAAAAGCAATGTTAGACATCATTCGGAGACTAACACTGACAGCACTTTGCATCAACTGGCATTATCTAAACTACAGTTGAGGAAATTGTGATCCATTACCATGGAAAGTTGTCAAATAATCCCTTAATGGCACATAGGATTGTGATTTTTGAAGGCGGATAGTGAATCTATAATTTGTGCATAAGTGAAAACAACTACCTTCTACTTCATTTAAACTGAATTGAAGCCCAAGTTGCTGTTCTCCAGATTTTAAGTACTTCAAAAGAAATAAAATGGTATTTGACATTAAAAACCCTTCCCTTTAGTTGCTGAGATTTTTAACATTTTATTTTTCGGTTCACTATTTAGTTATTTATTTATTTGTTTTGTTTGTTTGTTCGCTTATGTTGTATCCTGCCTTCATTATTTTTATAAATAATCCAAACCAGCAAACATATTCAACACATCTTCCTCCTTCTATTTTCCCCACAATGTGAAGTGGGTTGGGCTGAGAGAAAGAGGCTGGCCCATAGTCATCTAGCTGCCTTTCATAATTAAGGAGGCACTTGAGCCCATGGTCTAACTTTTTTTTTTAATTGCCATTCTATTTAATGGTGCTTACTCTAGATTAGTAGAATTTTGTCCATAATGATTTTTAGCTCATTTTACAAGCTTGGCTCCATCAGTCAAATTAATTTAATTCAGATCTCACTAAATGTGACCAGAGTACAGGAAAAAGGAACCCCAGTTTGAGAATGGGAGCCTGGGAGGATTTTGTGATGATGGATGGATGAGAAAAAGAGAGAGAAGAGAAAGAGAAAGAGGAGTTTGATGGTAGATTGATAGATGATAGATAAAAAGGTAAAGGTAAAAATTCCCCTCACACATATGTGCTAGTCTAGCACACACACACACAACTCTAGGGGGCGGTGCTCATCTCAGTTTCAAAGCTGAAGAGTGAGCGCTGTCAGAAGACGTCTCTGTGGTCATGTGACTGGCATGACTAAATGCCAAAGGCGCACGGAACGCTGTTACTTTCCCACGAAAGGTGGTCCCTATTTTTCTACTTGCATTTTTTACATGCTGTCGAACTATTAGCTTGGCAGAAGCTGGGTCAAGTAACAGGAGCTCACCCCGTTACGCGGCACTAGGGATTCGAACCACTGAACTGCCAACCTTTCGATCGACAAGCTCAGTGTCTTAGCCACTGAGCCACCGTGTCCCTAGATGATAGATATAAAGATCTTAATAAAGATAACAGATATGGGAATGTAGAAAAAATATTGATATAGCAAGAGTACTAAATATTTCAAAATTATGCTATTAAAGTCCTGGGGACGGGAGGAAGAGACTTCCCCCCCCCTCTGGGTAACAAAATCAGAGAGGACACTGCATGTGTAACCCACTTTCTCAAAGTCTTTGTTCTAAAGCAAGTAAGTCTCAGACTTTATGCAAAGCAATTAGAATGGCTGCTACTGGGCGGGGAAAAATAAAACATGCAAAACAGAAGCCATCATCTTAACTTTGGAATGATTCCATTGGATGGCCAGTCTCTCCAGAAAAATTGACGCAGGGTGTATTTGGCTCAGAGAAGTGGCAGAGAGGTGCTTCATGTGATGACCTTCATGAGATATGACTTAACACTAGTGGGTTTTGAAATACTAATCCAGAACAGGTTTGGTGGTTCATCAACCTTGTGAAAAAGGAACTAGTTCCCAGGGTTACAAATAATGCCCTCAAAATTATCACAACCTTTAAGGATGGGTGTGGTGTCCTTTCCACATTTGCACCCACACCCTGGTGCATTTAGCTTCACACTCCTTAATGAGACCAGAAAGTAACAACAACAGAAAAATAGCTTCAAAGTAGGCGTGAATAATTTCTGAGGAAATGTATATCCAACAACAATTTTCAGTGTTACTGGGAATTCAGTACCTAGCATATTTCCTAATGTGATTAGCATAATATAACCTACGTTCCAAGCATCTACAGTAGACTCGGGTCAAACAAAGGTCTAGAAATTGGAAGTTGGGTTTCTGATGGATTTCTTGGGATAAGCTTAAAGAAGTCTTATGTAAGAATGCTTTGCCAATTCCCGTGAAAACCGTACTGATCATGTCTCTCCAAATAATGTATGGAAATCAATTTCTGCCAGGTTTGGCATTCCCTGATTATTCAGACTTTTTCATTTGCTGATGAAATAAAGCATGAAAAAAAATATTTAGAACAATATAGATGCTTGTTAAGAGCTGTGTTTCAAGCATTGAACAATGCTTTCCTTGGAATAAAATATAATGTAGTTCTACAATATACATATTAAATTGCCTGATCTTTAATCATATTTATATTATTGTATATTTACTGTGACAGTTTAGGGACTAATAAATATGGCACTGAGCAAATGAAATATCAGTACAAATGCAAATCTCCATTTGGATTTATTTATCTTTTTTGGAAAAATCTTCAGATTAATGCAGAAGTGGATGTAGCATGAAAGGAAAACTGAAGATGCTTATTTCTTGAACGATTTATTTATTTATTTGATTTATACCTTGGCGTTCTTTTCAAATAACAGCCTTAACAGAGGCTGAGTCACTCACCTCTAATCCCCTGTGAATTTAGGTGCCTGGCCTCATTGGGATTAAGTGTGTACAGCCTAGCACCTTAGATGACACCAGTGCAGTTGATGCATAATCTGGATTTGAAGAAATATACATTTATTGGCAAGACTGTGCAGAGAATGTGTTAATTATTTCCATGAATGTTCATGGCTGCCAATTGGTTAAGCATGCCCAGTGGAGCACAAATGATAATTTGTGTGTGTATAGTCTAAATGATTTGTGGATGAAATAACAAATAAAATGGGGAAATAACAGATAAGATAGCCAAGATGGCAGATATTGAGAAATTCTACCAATGGCTGGAGAGGGCCGGACTAAAAAGGCAGGACTGTCCCCAGTGGCCTGCCGTAAATCAAGCTCTAAGAGCAGAATGGAAATATCAGTCCTATTTGAAGCTTGTAGAGGGAAAGGTTGTGAAAGAACATTGTTCTTCCCTGATTGTTGTTGTTATTGCATTTGCCATTTTCACAGTAGCTTTTGCTCTCTGATTTATAACATTTTAAAGATACAACTTCAAGATGTTGGAGAACAGGTAAACAAAAATATTTTAAAAACCCACGTTTTGGCAGTCAGCAAAAATAAGATATTAATAGTTTTCTCAAAGATAGTTCTTTTACTTGGTGCGTCAATTTGGAAGATCTGTTCCAAAGTATGCCAATGGTGATGTGGTTTTATCTGTATTACCTTCCAGCATTCTTGATGTATTTTTCCCCAAAGGCCTGAGAGCTGCAAAACCTAATCTAAATTTCTGAAAATTTAGATCAGAACAAGATTTAAAACTATTCGTCCTTCCCAACCACCAATCCATTTCTATTTTTGTAGAAGGGGATAACATAAGGCAGGGGATCACATTTTGTTAGAAATCATGCAGATGCAACCATTTTATCAGCATGCTCTGCAAGTACTAATATATGTTCTTCCTAATCCTATTCATAGATTGAAAATAATTTGGGAAATGTACGGCGTTTGTATGATTTTAAATACAGTTAAGGCCACTTCAAACCAACTTTGGCTAACATTATTTCATCACAGATTTATTGAAACCATTTGAGCCATTCCCGGGGCTAGGATGTCTCTTGCACTTGCTTAGCAAACTTTTATAATGAAACTGTTTTTGTCAGTCTTAAATGCAAAGAGCAAAGCTTCAGGAAGAAGGATACGTAAAGTGTATGCTGAGGCCGAAAGCAACAGGCTGATATTACATAAAATGAAACAAGGATAATAGAACATGGGATCAAAGGAAAACTTTTCCTCAGTGGGGAAAGGATAGCTTTGGTCCTCTTAGTCTAAAATTGTAGTTGTCATGAACTTAGAAGTGTACATAAGGATCAGAGGTGGTATTCAACCAGTTCGGACTGGTTCAGCGAACCAGTAGCAGCAATTTGACCTGGTTCGCTGAACCGGTAAATACCACCTCTGCCTGGCCCCGCCCATGCCCGCCCAGCCACTGCTCGCCCCTTCCAGCTGCTCGCCCCTACTCACCTCTTGTCCCACCCACACCCACTCTATATATGTTGCCTTCACCATGTGGCCCAGCTAATTGCCTCACCAGCTGCCTCGCCCACTCTGCTCAGCTCACCAAAGGTAAGCAATTCATGCCTCTTGCTTGTCCTTTGTCTTGGGTTGGGGGCTGGGGCCCAGGGCTGTGCCATTCCCCGAAGTCCTGGAGCCACCACTCACCTCAGCTGGGTTGGGGAAAGCGCTATTCCCCAGCTCCGGCCTTGCTCTGGAGCTATTGCCCGCTCACTGTCCGCCTTGATCTGGTCAGGGAATGTGCCATTCCCCAACTCCAGCCTTGCCCTGGAGTGTCCACCCACTCGCTGCCCACTCTCTCTTAAGCAAATTGCATCATCCCATTCTTCCTTCTTCAGAGGCCCCGGCTCTTAATCTCCCTGCTTCCTCCCCCATGACCGCCTATTTCTTCATCCTGCAGCTGTGACCTTACCTTCTTCCCACAGCTGGCTGACAGGGAAGGCAAGCCAGGGCTGAGCCGTCATCACTGGGCTTTCCCACCAGCCCGCATCTTGCCTCCCTTGTCACAAGATGCAGCGGCAATGGGGTGAGTGTGCGGAGCAAGGTGCCACCTCTCAGTCACATGACCTGCCCATCAAGCCACGCCCACAGAACTGGTAGGGGAAAAAATTGAATACCACCACTGATAAGGATGCTTGGGGCAGGAAGATAGGGGTGGTAGGAGAATAGGTGGCTAGAAAGGAAAGTATTGTTCTATCTCCAGGGATGAGTGTGAAATTCTCTTTAATGCACATTTAAATACAGGCTATTTTCTACTTCATAAACAAATAGTCAAACTGAATTGTCCATCATACTTCTCCGAAAGCTGTGATTTAATAATCCCAAATACAGAAAAGAAACTAGTCCAGAAAAGACAATATTTCTAAAAAGTAATATATTTGGGGGAAATGAATACAATCTGACTAGGACTGTTTTTTTGTCTTTTTTACTAAACTGAAGCACATAGTCAGTTGGCATGAACCTGAATTATGTTGGAAAAACTCAGGTAAATATTATCCAGAGAAACTAGAGATTTGTCCATTTCTCTGTCTATATTAGTAAGCTAACATGATTTTTGGAAGTGGCTTCTAATAGGATTTTAATTTTTGATTATTAGGTACATCCAAAGAATTTATTGTTCAATCGTTATGTATTTAATTTTGGCCTTCCAGTAAGCAATTGTCTGTGTGGTTGTATATGTGCGTATATATCAAGCAGTTTTAGTATCCTATTCCTCCAAGTAAATGTGGTTGTTCATTTCCTATATTTGCCTTCTTTACCCTGTACTTAAAGCTCATAGTAGTCAGTTTAAGATTACACCAGTGAGCTTCGCAAGCAAACAATTTGTTCAACAGGGTAAAAATGAGATAATATATATGGATGGCAACCTAAAATACTAGTCAATACTTCCTCAATATAATTTTTTTAAAGTATTTGAATTGCATGCTGGTTAGTCTAAGGCCTTTAATAGCAACCTTTACAATAGGTTTGTAAGCTAACATTCATTTCAAGTGGAAGTCATTTGTATTTTTAAGACTGGCCCTAAATAAGACTTTTGATTGTTGGGTGGGTTCCAAGAGATAAAGTTCAGATTGATTTTTAAAATAAGCTACCTATTTTTCCAAACAGATCATTGCCATTGTAAGCAATTGCTTAGAATCCATGTGTAGAAAGAATATTTTAAAAATTCATCATTTTGCATTTATGGCCTTTCAGTTTAACCTAAAAAAAATTGGCAACATTGAGCTGGCTGTCTCCTAAAGCTATTAATATTATAACCAAACATTTAGATAGTGGCACAAAGCTCTTATTTTCAGTAAATGTTCTTAAAGGTCATAAATTTGATTCTGCTTCCCAGATTCAGTCTTTCCAGCTGTATTTTCTGGTTGGTTATTAGGTCATTGGACCATTTTTTCCCCCTTGTTAAATGAGTAGTGAATCCCAAGAGCACTAAAAATAGATTGCCTTTTTAAAATGTATTGATAGCTTTTTTCTTTTCTTTTCAAAAAGGAAAAATTAAAACATCAGAGGCAAAAGGTTAGAAAACTTAAGACCATCGTCCTATGCAAACTGTTACATCAGGAGATTCACTGGAGTTGGCTCAAACTAATTAGGCCCAGTTTTCATTGGTGTGCAGTTTTGTGTGTGTGTGTGAGTGTGAGTGAGTGAGTGAGTGATACCCAAATTATAAAGATGTGTTATAAAGATGCCCAAAATAAATATTTTACAGGGGTCTTATATCGTTGGATGTTCCCATACCAATAATTCATACATACATGCATGCATGCATGCATGCATGCATGCATGCATACATGCATACATACATACATACATGCATGCATGCATGCATGCATGCATGCATACATGCATACATACATACATACATACATACATACATACATACATACATACATACACACACTTTAATCTTTAAACATTTCTGCTGAGGTTTCCTTATGCAGAGGCTTTCTATCAGACATAAACTTCATTTTTAGAGCTGATCCACACAACCAACTTGATCCAACGTGAATGCATGCCATTGAACACTTCTCAAAGACATCAATGCATAATACCATCCTCTACCTACCTTAGTTCACCAGGAAGATAATCTCTGCCCATCTTTTCCTGCTACACGTCAAAAGCCACGTTCTAACACTTGTGCCAACACAAGTGTTGCTGTCCAGTCTACTTTGCTTGCTTTGCTTCATTTCATTGTAGGCAAATGCCTTGACTCTAATTGGCTATTGTATAGTGTGGCAGACATGTCCCCTCCTTCACTTTTCTCTATGGCATTTTTTAACAAGCTCACCAAAAGCTAATCAGATGAAATAGACAAGAGTTCTGCCCAGCTGTTATAATTGTTATAACTGTTGTTTTATTTTGTCCTTTCTTCTCTCTCTCTCTCTCTCTCTCTCTCTCTCTCTCTCTCTCTCTCTCTCTTTCTCTTGTTACAAGATTGTTGATGGAACAGAATACATGGACTTTTCTCCTTTTTTTCAATCAGAGGAAATTGACTGGAGTTCTTCTCCTTTCTAGTTCTAGCATATCAATGAACTTTATGTCTTTACAAATTCACCCACAAAGAGAAAAGTAAAACAAAAAAAGCATGGAATCCGCTAATCAGAGGCTCAAGGTAATGTGGTCTGAACAGAACACTAAGCCATCATTGTGGCCCAAACAGAAGAAGGTGTTGAAATCCATGAAGATGAGCCATTCCTATAATTAACAAGGAACCAAGTCATTAAGGCTTTATATATAGGTAAAATTCAGGTGAAAATGTTAATATTTGCATCCTAATGCTATATTCAGTGTACAAAGTGTAGATATTGACAAAGTCTATAGCTTACTTAAGGAACAAATCTTGTTATGAAAGACTCCTCTGCACTAAAGCAAGTATCACAAACCTTTTGGACCTCAGGGACCACTAAATTCATAATTTTAAATACCACAGACCATTAATATGATTTTAAAAAATATAAATAGCATTTAGTGCAATATAAAAAATGCAAATAATTTTTCTGTGGACTACCAAAATTTTCTCATAGACCACCGGTGGTCCATGGACCACCAGTTGGTGACAGCTGCACTAAAGCACTTTTATTAACATTTTGAGGTCAAACTTTTAAAATATCACTAGATGGCACCACATCACTAAGATCTTCTGTGTTTCTATATTGCCATCTGGTGGTCATGTAAAATTTTGCAGCCCACCTATGGTAGCCCTGCCACCGTAATACTATTTCAGAAATGGGGATTTCAGATTCTGCCTGAGATATTGGTGTGTTATTTGATTTCTATTTCTTACAATGGTCCTAGGAACATTACTATAGAACTTAACAAGTTACTATATAATATTGATTCTAGTGTCTTGAAATGAGACAGATTTTGCAAGTAAAATTTTGCAAAACATTTTTCTAATGTTTTACTTAGGCCTATCAAATTTATAAAGTGGTATAAATAAGAAAGGTGGCCTTCACCTCATCTCACTTGCATAAATCATGAAAGGAGACCCCAACCACACACCCCTTGAGCAATGGTGATGTCACCAGCTAATACTTTCAATCCAGAAGCAACTTGGGGTTTCCGACATGAACAGGGAATGGGATTGGCATAGCTCATTCATACTCATTAAGTGAATCAGATTCCTATTCTTTTTTAGGAAAACCTGTTTGCACAGAAGGTGATCATCAGACTAATATGATCACATTACCCAGAGAATATAGTTAGTGCAGAAAAATCACAGATTTTTGGGTTTTCTCATTAGATTTTCAGGAAGTCCAGATACCCTAAAAATTTCCCTGATAAGAAGCCAGTTGTGTCCAGTATAACTAATAATTCAGAATGCCTCAAAATTCTACTTTGAAAATGTAGCCTAGGTCTGATTGAGGTTGGCAAGCTATTTTTTTTTTACTAATTTAGATTTGAATTAAATAAAGAAAAAGTACTATATATACTTATACAGACACACACACACACACATTCTATATGGTATATGTATATATAGTCGTAATACATACATACATATCTACATAGATATGCATTCATATGTGTGTGTGTGTGTGTATATACATATGTGTGTGTGTGTACTACATTGTGTTTTGTGTACTACACAAAACACAATGTAGTAATCAACTGCCCAAAGTTGATACTGGCCATCTACTAACCAAACTGAGGAGTACATCTGTTAAACTATACAGAAGAAAATTAGAAATTAGAGGCATTAAACCACTTAAACCCAATACAGAAGAAAGGGAAAGTTGTTGATAGGTTGAGCTGTTAATCTATCATGCTAAGAAAATTACAACCAAAGAGGAAGAGCATAGCATAGTACTGGGAATTCTTACACTTTTTTAAAGCCATAAAAACACACACGTATATACACAGATGCAAGCTATTATATGAGAGTAGTTGTGCGAGTTAAATTAAGCATATTTTTCTCATAAGAAAACACAGTACTGTAATTTTTAAAAAGAATTATTTTGGCACTTGGAAAGCCTTCTTCCCAACACTATATATTTGAAGGCATCTGTTAAAAAGGATCATTAGATCCAATCCAGTCTTGATTATCTTCACGTAATCATCAGCTTCCAAGATGTCATTCCGTAATCATATTTTGTTGAACTCTTTCTCTTTAGCAACTGAGCTGTAAAACAGGACGGACCCAAGAATTGCAAGAACTTTAAAGGCATAGTCACATTTCATGTTTGGGAGTGTCAATGGAGTTATATAAATAATTAACAATTATCTGTTTAATCAGAGGACATATAATAGAAGATAGGGTTTTCTAATAAATTCTCATTGAGTTCTTTAATGGACCCCCTACAAAAATTCCACCCAAAAAAATTCTTTCTGGATGGAATCATCCAACCAACTAGATCAGGTTCTAGAGTCATCCAGGCTGAGAACAATACAGTGTAAAATATTCTTGCTTATCGGGTTGTGTTTTCTTACAGTTAAAAAAGAGCACCACTTACAATATATTATTGGTGCAAAATTCTAAGTTACCAACCAATAATTAATGCTTTCCGATGTTTAAGAGAGAAGTAGGGGTAAGAGAATGTAGACTTTTTATATTTTATTTTTGACCTGGGGAGGGGGAGAATAGAACGATACACTAATATTTTTCAAGATGTGTAAAAATTTAACACACTAAAGTACCACGTGCATAATAATTTAAAGCTGAGCTGAAACAGACTTTTTGGTTTTGTTTTCCATTTTATTATTGTCGAAATTCTCTCTCTATTTTTTCAATTGCTCCTTTCATTTTAGGCTATGCTATGTTATTATTTCATCCAAGGCTTGGATGCCAAAATGACAACTCAGACTACTTTGAGAAAAAAACCTGAAAATCTACAAAGGCCAGTTGTTAAAAGTTCCTCTGCCCAGGAAGACTAAGGCAAAAAAGTTCATAAAAAATATAGTGTCTCCCCCTCAAATATGGAAAGTCTGACAAGGAAAATTGAAACTCCTAGTATTTAGGCATAGCTCTAAATTATTGTCACTTCCTTGTTTTTGGAATAACCTATTTTTTAAAATAAGGAAGAAAACAATTAGTAAAAGCTAATAATCCTTAGAACGTAGATAAGGGGTTCAGACTTGATAACTTGAAGGTTTCTGGACTAACTCCCAGAATTTCCCAGCAAGCATAGCTGACGGGGGAATTCTGGGACTTGACATCCACAGGTCTTAAAATTGCCAATTTTGTTCACCGCCAAGATAAATGAAAGGGGGGGGGGGGAAAGACTGAAAAAGAAAGCAAAATTGAAAGTGCCAAAATAAAAAGAAAGAAAAATGAACTTTCCTTGTTACTTCAGGTTTTAAAAAAGAGATGTGTAGGATTTTTTCTTCTTCTATGTCAAATTTCTATGATGGGAAAAATGGATAGAAAAAAATGGATGGAGCTAGCAGATATTTCAAAATTAACTGTTTTGATCAGAGAACTAATATATTCAGTTTTGTTTCTACTTGGAAACCACTTCTGGATTTTGTGCACAACACGTAAAAAAAACACCTGAATTCTTGATTTTGTTTTTTTGCTGATGAAATGAATTGTTGTTATAGAAATGGCTGCTACTTACTAAGTTGTAAAAGTAAAAAAGTTGAGACTGTAATTTTATTTTGTACTTTTTGCTATGCTGGAAAAGTTGGAAGTCAATGCTTTTTCTCTTTATCCCTCAACTCTCTTTTTCCCCTCTCCCTTTTCCCATTTCCTTATTATCTTTATTTTCATTTGTGTTTTATATATGATAATCTTGACAAAAAATTAGATACTCAAAAAGTCTTTTTCTCCCAAAACCAAAGCAGCTGAGATAACTGAATAGAATAAAAGGACCTGCTTTTATCCAATACTTTTCCCAATGCCCAATTTCCCAATTCCAATCAACCAATGGAACAGCTTGCTTTCAGATATTGTGGGAGCTTCATCACTGGAGGCTTTCAAAAAGAGATTGGACTGCCATTTGTCAGAAATGGTGTAGGGTCTCCTGCTTGGGAAGGGGGGCTGGACTACGTGAACTACAAGGTCCCTTCTGATTCTGTTAATCTGTAAACTGCTATAAAAAGAAAAGCTCTATTTTGACATTCTTTAGGAGAATACCCAAACAGAACTAAACATTACCCTATCCTCTAATGTAGGGGGGTTAATATATACTTTAAGAAGATGTGGAAAAATAAAAAATGTACAGACAATAATAAAGGCTAAAAGAAACCAATGTGTCCTTGAGAAAAAAACAACATGAAGACTAGCAAAAGATTCTTCCAAACAAACTCATATTCAAACAACTTTCCTTTCTGGCCTGATTTATACAACCCAGTTATCTGTTTATTTGGTTATTGGGTGCCTGATTTGTTTTGTTTGACTGCCTACCAGACTTGCTGTACCAACTATGTAGATGTTCAGAATGGGGCGTCAAGCAATTTATAATGGACTAGTCATCCTGCCCGGTGGGTCCTCCCATACCAATTTTCTTCATTCACAGGAGGATTTTTTTTCCAGCTTGTAAGGGAGATTATCACCTTCACTATTTATTTTTATAGAAATCTACCCAATAATTGATAATTAAGAGATCTTGACCTCAGAAGATATGCTTCTTCTGAGCTGAGTTTCAGCCTGAAATGTTGATGGACACCTGCTTGTTTTTCTTTCTGAAATAGTATTTTTGAAATTACAGTAAAGGCCTATTGGCATTAAAAAAAAAAAGTTTTAATGATAGACTTCCTCCACCTGGTGTCCTCTCAGATATGTTAGACTTCAACTCCCTCCTGGTATTGGCTGTTCATATTGAACACATCTCCAAAGACACTAGGTGGGAAAAGGAAGGGTGAGACAGCTTTGGAGTTGGGGGTTTATGTTTAAAGGCATTAATTTATTTTCATACATCACTAAAATAACTCCATTATCCTTGTGTTTGAATCTTTGTATATTATTTTTTAACTCCATTCTGGACAGAGGTCCTTATGAGAAAACGGTGCCAAACACACACTGCTCTATTATCCTGCAGAGACAGGATAACCAAAATATACTCCGTGCTTTTTCATATATAAATTCTTAATTGAATAAAGCATGACATACATGTATACCAGTATTTAGGAACTTCTGTCCTTTTTGGTCATGATTTTGAACGAGTTTCATCCTACCTTCAGGACAGCAGTTGTTACTTGTAAAATAATAGACCATTAGCCAGCAATAATTCGCAATCCAAACAGATTTGACGTTCTCTGAGATTTATGGAAACCTCAGCCCCTGCCCACCAGTTTCAGTTTTCCTCCCTTTGCTCTGTTTTTACAGACAGACAAGTGCTTAGACTTGAGTTTAATAAAGAGGAGACATTTTCAATTGGCTTTGCTTTGCTTGTGTTGGCTAAACTGGGGCAGACAGGCAGTTGGAGCTAATTATGTTAAATTTTGAGAACATTATTTGACCTCAGTGGTTCAACATTAAATGCTATTAGCTTGGCTTTAAGTTACCTGCATGTTCAGACCAGATTATATGGGTCATATACCAACTGCAGAGGAGAATCGCCAAGTACTATCTGTCCCAAAGCATAAACTAAGCTTCAAGATATCAAGATTGGCAGAGGTATTTGTCTATACAGGGCTCTGGGAAGTTAAGGTTGAGTCACGCAGACAGGTAGATCAATTCAGTGAAATTTTCTACACAATGTAATTTATTACCGGAAAAAAATGAGCCAAGGCCTTGATGTGCTAAATTCAAAACAAAGTACTTTGCAATATAGTCTGATCACTCAGGAAGCAAATGAATTTGTGTTTTTGAACATAACTTGTGCAGACTTGAAGCTTCTCTTTGTGTTTTGAAAGAAGTTCAGTTTGGGGGCAGACTTTCTTCTTAAGCTTTACTGAACTTAAGCCCGAGTGTCAGAGCAAAAGTCTACTGTAAGATTCTGATTATTTTTACAAATGGAGAAGGGGAAAATGTCTTTGGGGAATCCGAGCTGAAGGTGTTTAATCTTCTACAAGGTTTTAGCTGCTTTGCCAGCAAGATAAGCAGACTGCCTATATAGAAACAGAACAGAAATATTTAACAGTAAAAATATTTAAGCATTCATGGCAGTCTTGCTGCGCTCAAAGAAATCTCTAATCCAACTGGCAGTCTTTAGAGATAGAGTAGATAGATATGGCTTAGAACTATTCCAAGTAGGAAGTTTATATTGTCTAACATATTAGATGAATTGCTAATGAATTGCTTAGAGAGAGAAAAGAGGCAGAGAATATGAGCAAAACATACCAATAGACTTTAAAAAGTTAACTACGTGAGTAACAGCTTATCATTATTACTGTAACTTATCCTATAATGCTTTACTACAATGATTGACCACCAAATAAACAGTGTGTGAGTTCCAACTTAAATGCTGCTTATAACTGATCAGCATGTTTCCCTTGAATCTCACTGGTAAAGTTTAATTCAACAGACATCCAACCCTGCATTTCCCAGGAGCAATCATTAAAACAGAGGGCAGAAGTGACAGCAGAGATGTCACACTGACTGCATCCTTTTAAAATAAACTTTTGGATTGAGGATTAACACATCAGTTCATTTCTAATACACCTCACTTAAATGTGCTTGCATTCATCAGCCTGTCTGACCGTGTTCTACATTAATTGGTCATTAGCAAAACTGTACTCAGCTTTAAATTTCGGTGTTTAATATGCTGGATGGCTAGTTAGATATCTAAATAGCTTGAAACAGAGATGGCTGACTGGCTAGCTGGCTGAATAGATAGACGGCTAGATGATAGCTAGATAGATGACCGATTGACAGATATAGATAGATTGATGTAGACCAGGAGTGAGAAACTCAAGGTCTGGTTGCCAGATCCCACCCATGGGGTGCTTAGATCTGGTCCATGGGGTCACCCTGGAAACAACGAAGGATCAGCCTGCAGTGCCTCTGCCAGCAAAAACAGAGCTTGGGAGGGCCACCCACTCTGTTTTCGCTGGCAGAGGGTTGCAGGAGGCCATTGCAGATGAAAATATAGCTCAGGAGCCCATTTTCACTGGCAGAACATTCAGGCCGCCATAGGCGACCCGACACGAGTGTCATTGAGCTGGCCATGCCCACCCTGGCCACCTCTCCCCACCCCCATGAACACAACCATGATGTGGCCCTCAATGAAAACAAGTTTGACATCCCTGATGTAGACAGATTGATTGATTGATAGGTGATAGCTTGATAGATGACAGACAGGTAGGCAGAAGCACATGATACCTCAAACGTGGAGAATGGAGATCCTCTTGGCTTGGAAAATTCTCCATATTCGAAATGGTTTGTTCTGCTGAACTTCAGGAGAGGCCATTTTGAGCAAATGGCCAATTCTGAGAGTGGCCCTAATCTTCAATGAAATAGGAGGGGCATCAGCTTGAATTTCTAGAAATAAATGAGGTTAAAAAGATTTAGGAGATTAAAGTTACAACAGCATGCCACAGAATGCAAAAGTGCTGGGTAACTACAAATTTCATGAGGAGGAAGAGGAGAATGCTTATTTAAATTGAGTATGATCCTACCAGAATTCTTTTCACCTCTGCAAAGTGAATTGTATTTAATAGTACAATATTAGCACCTACAAGTGCAAGGAAAGCACTGTTTGTCCTTGCTTTGGTGTGCCTAGAAATCTTTCCAAATAAGCAATTTGTCAAGGTGCTTTTGAAAAGCTTTTCACCACATCTAATCAACTTTTTATTTACTTGAGCTACGCAAAATTAAGCTCTTTAAAATTACAGTGTTTTAGATGGCAACTCCTGAGGTATCTGGTGAAAAAGAAATACTCTTTCTGTTGTGTCCTCCTGATTGCTCATTTGCATGAACCGCCGCTGGTTGGCTAACTAGCAGCGGGAGTTTGGAACCAATGCCAGTTGTCGGCAGGCAAGCCGGGGAATCCCTTAAAAGCGGGTTCCCCGCAGCCTGCCGGCAGTCCCGATTACTATGAGCTGACACCAATAAACGAGAGCTGACTGTTCACTGCGACTCGAGTCTTTCTACGCTGCGCGATCTAACACTTTCTCCATGGCCTCATTATCACATCCCATTGGACTAGACCATATCAACTATTAAGAGATTAAGAGAGTCAGATCTGTTTATTTAAAGATTTCCAGAAAGGCTTTGTGACATCACTGCTTTCTTCCTTTACACAGTTAAGAACATGCACCATTTGATCCAGGGGTGGGTTCTGAATATTTTTGCTGCCGCTTCGCCCAGGGGCGTGCTGCGTGTGCGTGTGTGAAGCACGCGCGAAGCATGCGCGCACATACACAGCAGTCAAAAACTAGATGGTGGTGCCCAAGGAGCCACTGACAGGACCGGCTCCGTGACATCATCTCTAAGTTACTACCGGTTCTATAGAACTGGATAGAACTGGTAGAAGCTCACTTCCGGTTTGATCTCCCCAACTACACCTAATTAGCCTTTCAGAGCTGTGTTCTATGTTGTTGATGTTCTCACTTCTCCAGTTGTTCCTTTTCTTCATTTCTCTTTCCCCCCCAAGAATCCAATATGCAAAGCAGATCACCCAACTGGGCTTAGGAGTTTACACCACACAACTGACTGGGTGGAGTCATTAACCCCATGCATAACTGAGTCTGCTTTGGGTTAAATGTAAAACCCCCAAAGGATTAAGCTGACTGGGTCAGTTAATGCCTTTTTGGTGTGATCACAACAAGCAAAACCCACCCCTTTGATCCTGTTAAAGGTGTTGTGAAAAAAACACGGGCAGAGATTAGGTGGCTGAAACACTGGTTTGGCATTCTGGTTTACACTAAATGGTGAAATATCTTTGCCCTGAGTCAGCTCACAAAAGTTGTGTGTGAAACACATTTCCAGGGTGAAGAATCACAGATGCATACAAAATATTTGTATAATTTTTAGGTATATGAGTCTAGACCTTGCTATGCTGGGATATTTGGCCTGGGCAGTGTTTATATGTTTGAATAAAACATATTCCCAGAGACCTATATCCAAGTTTCATTGAGCCCTGGAGCTCACTGTGTGGTTTGGGGTCTATTTTTATTTTTCGGTCTGATTTACCTCAAAGGATTGTTGCAAGGATTAAATGGAGCAAATCTCTCTGAGCAGCCTTGGGCCCCAGGAGGAAAACGGGAGTATAAATAAAACAAATACATTCAAGTCTTGACCTATCTTGTCTAGCATTATACTCCATAATGTTCAAGCTGTTTCCTAGGGGAAGCCCCCCAAAAGCTGCCAAATATAATAGAAATATCTCATTCCTCTTCTGAGCAGCTGGCATTAAAGGATTAACAAACACTAGACTAAAAGTTGTAATGGTGTCTTTCTTCATGAATTTGTCTCATATCTTTTCAAAGCTGTGCATTACTGTGTTGTTGGATGCACGTTTCGTAGCTTAATTCTTCAATAAAGATATACTTCCTCTGATTCACCCTCCCCCACACACACACATATTCACACTTAGTTTTATTGGATGGTATTGTATACTAGTAGAGGGCAAGGCTTACCTAGTCACATAGTCCTACACAGCTATTATATGTTACATGACTAGTTTTCTTCTACCCACACAACCACACATCGGATTGACATTTTCATTGAGCTACAGACCCCTGTATATATGAAATCAGAATATTGTACTCCCAGAGGCATTGATTTGCACCAATTTGAATGATTACTGAATGATTACTGAATGAAAAGAGGGCTGTGAAAATATTTATTGACCCCTCGCATCTTGGACATAAATTGTTTCAACCTCTACCCTCAAAACGACACTATAGAGCACTGCAAACCAAGACAACTAGACACAAGAACAGTTTTTTCCTGAATGCCATCACTCTGCTAAACAAATAATTCCCTCACCACTGTCAAACTACTTACTAAGACTGCATTACTGTTACTA
>JANHFT010001918.1:0-13584 GCA_032467955.1 Pseudoxenodon macrops | reverse complement strand
CTTCTTCACTTGGATGAGAAGAAAAACATCTTCAAAGAAAAACAAGAAAGTCCAGGTACCTGTTCAAAAAGCACCTTTGGGACAACCATGACCTGGATGACTGAGAATGTCCATAGATATAAATCCACAAATCTATTCCATAGAACTCTTTCTTCTGCAGTTATAATTCTATACTACTATTAAACCAGCTTTCACCAGCTGAAACTGCAATAATCCAACCTCATTTTCATCAGTGTCAAGGCTGTTCATTTTGAATTGATAGAAAGGTGCCTTTAATATATATACTTATACTGCCCTCCCCATTACTCAGTGTGATGGCCCAATGTCAAGAGATTACAGCCACCATTTTTGTTCAGGTAAATTCTAATGCCATTGACAGTTGAAAAAGCAGAAATTCACTTGGAAATATATGCTTTCTTCAGGAAAGCTGAAATAAGGTTCTCCAGCTGCACTTCTGGTACTAGAGCACCTATTAAAGAAACTAATAGCAACAGTTGTGTCCAAATGAAGATGTCAACCGGAACCATGACAGAAGGTCTATCAACTTATTTACTCTCTAATTGCAAATTCAAGCCTGCTAATAGGATCAGTTGAAAGCAAAGCTAATGAAAAAGAAAAGGGAAGTATGATTCTTAGATTAAGTCCTGATTTGCCAGAGTTACTAAAAAGTATCTGAACATGGCAATAAATACATAAATGCAACATGTTGGTGCAAGATATATCAGTTATAGCTTTGATACTTGCTTTCCTTCATTAACTTGTGATTTATATATTTGGAGCACAGATCAGTACGGTTAAATTAACCAGCCATGGAACTCAGTTAGGGCCCATGGACCATCCAAAGCCAGCGGGGAATTGCTCAAACATGAAACAGCCAAAGCAAAAGCAGTTAGACTTATATACCGCTTCACAGTGCTTTTACAGCCCCCTCTAAGCGGTTTTCAGAGTCAGCATATTGCACCCAACAATCTGGGTCCTCAGAAGGATGGAAGACTGAGTCAACCTTGAGCCAGTCAGGATAGAAAACCTGGCAGTCAGCAGAATTAGCCTGCAAAACTGCATTCTAATCATTGAGCCACCACACCACTTTATAATAACAAAGTTGAAATGTGGATAACCGTCTTGGTTTCCCAGAAAAGGAGGTCATAAATGTAATTGACAAACAATAAAATGTCCTTTTAAGGTGGACTATGGATGCCAATATATTAAATGCATGTTCATTGTGAGCTCTTGAGTAGTGTGCACCATTCTGCTGAGTTATGTCCCACTTTAAGAGAATTAAAGCTGAAATCCTACAGACTGAGAAAGCACTCTGCGTGAATTTCTCCATCCATCCATCGCCCTTATTAAAATATCGCAACAGTAATAAACCATCTCTAAACATTTTTAGCTTGTTCAAACAACTTTTTTGCCATTAAAAGCTTGTAGCCATTTGCACGGATCAAGGGTCTATAACTGTGCACCTTTGTCCCACTTGGAAGCTCATGTTCTGTTTCAGATGACTGGCTGAACATCTCATTTTTCTGGTCATTGACTGCACTCAAGAAATGCATTCACTGCCTGAATATCTGCAGAAATATTGACTGAGCCACTTGAACATTTAGCTGCATTAACCAATGTATACGTTTCAGCAATTCCGCTGAGTTCAGGAAAGCTTACTCCAATGTCAGCATAGGTAGAATTACAGCCTGGAGATCAACATTAAATTGAGCAAAATCAAAATGTTCTAACACGGCCATTATTAATATCAGTTCTAGGAACTGGATGTTCTTGAAGAGGAATGATTTTGCCTTAACTTGTTACTTCTTTGTTTCGTTATCCATGTGCCAATAACCTCTTTCTATCTTTTATTGCAGAGGTACACACACATGCAGAAGAAGTGTTCCTATGAAGATACACTAAGGCCAAGAGAACATTTTTGGGGGCTGTTTACCTTTGTGCCTTCCACAAGTTGCCAATATGATTGTTGCCCAGAGACATAAATAAAGTTAGGCAATAAGATTTCACACTTTTACCAATGCATTTGGTAAAATGCCCTTTTCTCTTTAGTCATTTTGTCAGTAAAAGAAGGGAAAGTCACATTTGAAGTTTAAGCGACCGCTTGCAGGCATTCCTCAGAAGTCTGCAAGGGGAGAATCAGGCCTTGTGGTGCATCGCGTAAAGGCCTTCTTTCTTCCTTGGCCTCTGTACAAGAAGAGCATATCTAAAAGCAGATGTTCATTCACAGGTTTCCCACAGATAATTCTTCAAGGAGAAAGTGGGGAGAGCTAAACACATCCGTACCTATACATATACACAGACCTGTCTTACTGCCTTGAGTTCACAAAGGAAAGGTACAATTTGGTATTATAAAAATAAAGGGAAACCATATGCACCAGGTGAGAATTTTGTTCAGGATAGCTTGCCAAAGTGACCATTTTGTTCAGGATGGCTTGCCAAATGTCCTCAAAAGTCTTCATTAAAAGCAAAACAGATTGAATGTGAAATAAACATAAACTGACATGTTTGTTCACCTGGTCAAGGAGTGATTTGTCCCTCTCTTAAAATATTTATTATTGCTTATATCTTGAAGGGATTGGGACGCTGGTCATAAACATACAAAATTTAATTATGAACTTTCCAGGGTCAAGCATGTGTGTGTGTGTGTGCGCGCATATATCTTCAATCTGACCTAAGCGTAGTACATAAAATTATCTGCTACAATGTCCTACCTGTCAATAAATACTTCAGCTTCAACCACGACAATACGTGGGCACATAATCGATACAAACTTGTGGTAAACTGCTCCAAACTCAATTGCAGAAAATACGACTTCAGTAACAGATTTGTCAATGCCTGGAATGCACTACTTGACTCTGTGGTTTCATCCCCAAACTCCAAAACTTTAACCTTAGACTGTCTACTGTCGACCTCACCCCATTCCTAAGAGGTCTCTAAGTGGCGTCCATAAGCACAGCAGCGTACCTACCATCCCTGTCCTAATGTTCCATTTTATTTGTATCCATTTCAAGTATTCATAATCATGTTTATACTTATATCTGCTATCTAATACATGCCTGACAAATTAAATAAATAAATATGAGATGGATGGCCTATAATCTATCTATCTATCTATCTATCTATCTATCTATCTATCTATCTATCTATCTATCTATCTATCTAAATATGGTATGTTCAGACATATTTATAATCCTAAATTGGGTTTATTACTCTCAATGTGAGAGAGACAGAAAGGGGGGCAGGTCATCTGGTGAGTTTCTGTGGCTGAAGATAGACATGAATCACGATCTCTCCAATCCTAGTCCAACACCTTAAGAACTAAACCACACCACTTCTTAATCTTAATCTTAATCACAAAGATGGAAGATTGTTTTGGCACACATAATCCTTTCCACTGTTTATGAATTCTTTCAGCTTCCTGATTGGAATAACAGAGTAGAAGTCTATCAACTATCAAAAGTTATATAATCATAATCAGGTGTGTAATCCAATTATCCTCCTGGGTATGCTGATTCTTCAAACTATAGATAACACTGTGTACCTTATGGAATTTTATTTTATCTGTCTTGTGCCTGACCTTCAGTTTTAGTTACTCTATAAGACTGGCAATTATGGAAATGATTCATTGGCCACTTAAGACAAAACTAACTTCCTTCAAGTCACAACAGTGAAAACACCCTTTTTTCATGCTTTTAGAGTTATAGCATTTTTATACTGACTAGTAAATTTACATTTGAGAAAAAGAAATCACAGGAAACAGATTTTTCTCAAATCAACTAAACAGGATTAAAATTAATAGAGACACATTTACAAGTCTACTCATGTAATCTGAAAAGCCTTTCTTCTGTCTGTGTTTCCATTTGGGGATGTACAATTATATAGTATTTGTCATTCAGGCAATAAATTTTTGAACCACTTCTGTTCATAACACCAATCCTGGGGAAAATGATTATAACTCATCCTGACACTCTGTTTCTGTGAATGTGTTATTACAGAAGTTACCTGCAGAACTTCATGAAATCCAGAAACTCACTCTATGAGTACCAACTTAGACACTGAAAACTGGTTTTTAAAAAATATAACATGCAACTCCCTCCCCAACCAATAAACAGATTAAAAGGCAGATAACCAGTCCAATGTTGAATACAAGAATGTTGAATATAAAAAAACTTTTTTTTTCATTTTCTCAAGGGTAGAAAGGGTTCTTCCAACAATATTCTCTCCCTCTAACAATTATAAAGTTCCTGTCTATATAGCAAAATAGTAGTCTTATTTAAAGGCAATGGCAGCAATTATTTATACAAAATGAACAAATGTATAGGATTCATCCAAGCATTAGATCAATTCCTATGGTCCTTTGGTTTTCTTAAGATAGTAACTGAAAGTAAATTAGACATCTAATACTGCACCAAAAATTAATTCATTTCAGAAAGTTCAGTTGAGAGCAATTTCGTTGTGGAAATAAGAAAAACGCTAAAGGGGAAAATATTTTGACAACATATCATAATGAAATTCAACTATATTCAACTATAACAATTTCCGATGTCACAGACACCTGGTTGTTTCAATAACAACATATTCATGCCAGTTTCAATAGGTTTATCTCTCTCCAGTCATTACTCGGAGCTAAATCTGAAATTAAGACACTTTTCTCATTGATGAGGATAGCCAATAAACACCTAGTGTGTTTTCCTTGGCCGTATTTGTGGCCAATTGTGATATGACAACAATATTTCCATTGGCATGGTTGCTCAGTCAGCCACATGGAAAATTTGACTCATTAATGTGTGAGAGAGAAGAACAGTTATTGATATTAAAACAGGCAGCTTTTCGACGCTAAAGCTAGGTCCCAATCAATGGAAATACATATTTAGCTGAATTGTGGAGTGTGTCTCCTGCCAGATAGTTCCATCTCAATGTTCTTTTCCTTGCCCTTAGTCAATAAACAGTTCAAGATTTTCTGGACTCAGAAAATGACCTTCATTGCCAAGTACTATGGGTATATTAAAACCATACCTACAACAATAGATCTCCACAAGGGAGCACAACTAACTAATTACCCTCTTGTTCTAGTGAGCATTTAAACAGAGGAGTTGAAAAACTGAAGATGTAAAAGGTCCTAATTAAGGAAATAACTGGTACAGGGCATTGTAGAAATATAGAGACTCTAGAAAGAGTGCATAGAAGAGGAACACAATTGATTAGGGGACTCGAGGCTAAACCATACAAAGAACAGTTGCAGGAACTGAGCATGTCTGGTTTAATGAAAAGAAGGATTAGGGGTGACATAATAGCAGTGCTCCAATATCTCGGGTTGCCACAAAGAAGAGAGAGTCAAACTATTCTCCAAAGCACCTGAGGGCTGGACAAGAAGCAATGGGTGGAAACAAATCAAGGAGAGAAGCAACCTAGAACTAAGGAAAAATGTCCCGACAGTTTGAACAATTAATCAGTGGAATGATTTGCCTACAGAAGTTGTGTGGAGGTTTTTAAGAAATGATTGGATGCTCAATTGTCTGAAATGGAATAGGGTCTCCTGCTTGAGCAGGGGTTGGATTTATTATTATTATTAATTATTATTATTATGTTTTATTATTGATGAAATTCTAGGTACTTACCTTGCACTCATTCAGAGTGACATACCTGACATGCCTCTGCAATAAGATTTGATTATGGGGCTTAGTGCGATAGATTGAGATGAGTGAGTCATCATCTGCCATTTATCTTGTATTTAAAGGGGAGAAGAAAAGAAAAAAAGGTCAGAATCAAGCTGGGAATGATGCAGCTGCAATTTTGCCCAATTGGTTTCATATTCATTCCTGTCCTTCCTGATTTTGATAGGTACTGTCACACACATCCATCAGTAGGTACCCAAATTAGACGGTTTGACTTCCTTTAAAAAAAAAAATTAAACACATATTAAAACATTGGACACAGTGTAACCATCCTGACATTATCTTTGCCATACATACTAAGATATAAGTATCATATAAACCTTATTGCTTATATACATTTGGTCTATTCGGTATTTATGTGTATAAAGACATCATGCTTCTGTCTGTATTAATTTTACATTTGTCTTATACACTTTCATTCTATTGTAGTTTCAAAACTTTAATTCTCCATTCTGTAAATTCTAGTCACTTCATGTTTTATGTCCCTCCTTTCCATTCCAACCATTGATAAAATTTGTTCCATATCTCATAATATTCTGTCTCACCTTTATTTTTCAATTCCAACATCTATCTATCCATTTCCGCGCAAGTCAAAATGTTCTTGATCACTTTATCTTCTAGGGAGATTTCCCTATTTTTCCAGTTTTGGGCAAAGACCATTCTTGCTGCTGTTATAATATATATTATTAAGTAGATTACCCCTTTGCTATATTTCTCATTTATAATTCCCAATAAGAATAATTATGGTTTAAATTCTATTTCCTGTCCTAGTAACTCTCCCAGCCATATTTAATTTTTTTGCCAATATTCCTTTGCTTATTTACATGACCACCACATATGGTAGTACATGCCTGATTCTTGATTGCATTTTCAACATTATGATGAGAAATTTCTAAACATTTTTGCCAATCTTGCTGGTGGAAGATGCCACCTATAGAACATTTTATATAAATTCTCTTTGTATGGTATTGCCAATGTTATTTCCCTATTTCTTTCCCATAATTCTTGCCATTTCTCCAGTTGTATATTGTACCCAAAATGTATTGACCATACCACCATTGTTTCCTTAACCTGCTCTTCCTCCATCTTATAGTCCAATAAAAATGTATACATTTTCTTTACCAATTTATCATTTGTCCCCAGAAAGATCTTATCTATTGTCATTAACTCCCAACTCTTTCATATTTTTCAAGTAACATGATTGGATTTGTAAATAGGGCCACCACTCCAGTTCTACCCCTTGTTCTTTTAGTTCTTGCCTCGATTTCAGCCCCCCTTCTTCATGTACAGTATTATATCTTTATAGGTAATATGTTTTCCCTGATTGATAAGGTTTGGATGTACTAATGCTTCTCATGTGGATAACCAAATCGGAACCTTCCTGTAGTTCTGTTGTTTGAATGTATTCCATATCTCCAATAAAGCCTGCCTTATAAAATGTCTTTGAAAGTATTGGTGTGCTTTTTGGAAGTATTGGTGTGCTGACAGTTTGACTTCCTTTTTTGACAACTAGGGGAATTGAATCTGAAGGCTATTTCATACAACTGAATCCCATGCAGTGAAGGTGCATTCATATTCAGTATGCAATGTGGAATCCCAGGGCTCAAAGACCATTCTATATTGCTATTGTTAAAAGAGAGGACAGTGAAATATCCTGGCTGATTTACTTATCAATTTCCTACTTTTTTGTGCTTTACCGATCTTGGCCCAGATGAAGCACCACTGGTCTCCGTGAGTTTCACAGTAATGTAACCCACAATGTTTATTATTAAGAAATATATTCCTGTCTTGACATCCTTTAAAATCTGCTGAAGGGGAGTTGCTTATCAAATACATATGTTCCAAAGATAGAATGTCCTAGTCATTTATTCTTTTCCTTTTTTTAATGTCAAAAATCTGGAACCATAGTTCTAAGTGAATATAAATCATGCACACTAATTCTAAATGAATATAGATGAATATAAATCACACAGACTCATTCATTCATTCTTTCATTCATAACTAACCAAAAAAGGATTTTAAAAGCTGAAAAATGAGATGCTGTTTACAATTGCTGGTCTAGTTGGAACACAAAGAAATCTGCATGTGTTGTATGTAGATCAAACCACATTGAAGAAATAGGGTCACCTTCATTTTTGTAGGCTTCTTCATTAAACAAGTCAAAAAAACACACAACCTAAACCCTGTTGTATTTAACTAGTACCCCAATTCAGTGACTCATTTTTGATGTAGAAATTCTAACCTGTATCTGGAGCTCCTGCACATCTATCAGGTTTCACATTCCCATTTATCCTGCCTGAGCAATTTATTTCAAAAGAATAAGTACTGGATGTGATTTTTTTCCCCTTCTAAAATTATATGTAAGTGTAAAACTACTAAGCATGGATTATTCTATTAATGGAGTAGTAGCACCAGTGGAGTCAGGGGAGACTGGCAGCCAAGGGAAAGTAGAGAGAGAAAGAGAGAAGAGGTAGCATGAAAAGCTGTAGGGGTGGAGGTATGAGAAGAAAGGAAAGGAAAGGAAGGGAAAGAGAAAGAGAAAGGAAAAGGAAAGGAAAGGAAAGGAAAGGAAAGGAAAGGAAAGGAAAGGAAAGGAAAAGAAAAGAAAGAAACAAGCAGCTGCAGCAGAAATGAGCACTGAAGTTAGAGAATATTGAAAATGGGGGGAAAGTGGAAAACCCAACAATATAGATAGTAGAGCAGGGGAGAAGATTGCAGGCAGATAAGGAATATGGCAAAAGCTTTAGGCTGAAATTCTAGTTAAGAAGTAAGGCCTAAGGCCACCTAGTGATTTGTAGGTATTCTCAACCCTGAGAACATTCAGAAGATTCTCCTCACACTCCTGAATTTTAAATGCCTACCTCTAATATAGGCACTGCGAAATCCATTGAGAAGGAGGCCTGTAACTCAGTTTGTACCTCTATTATATTGAGGCCACACCTACGCTTGCTATAGTGGAGTTAAACTGATCAAAATGACTGGAAGATTGTCCAGATTTTTTTTACCCTAAAAAAATCCTACCACACTAATTTTGAAGTGAAATCTTATCAATACTTTAATTCCGTCTGAAGGCTAGTTGGGCCTGACTTAAGAAGTGATGTTATGAAGGGAGCCTATAATTCTAGCAGTCCTCAAAGCAGGAAGCTTTTTCCTTGAGGAATAGTACACTTGAAAATTGTAGATTACAGTTTAATACTAAACAGATTTCTACATTAAATGTGATTTCCGAGAACGATTTGATTTCTCTCGTACCTCTGCTCCCTCTAAGTGATCAAAACTGTGCGCCTGAGCAAGCAGCTCCTGGAATGAAACCATGTCTGTCTGCAATTTAAATGTCAACTTTTGCAATTGCTGAACACCATCAGATTTTGCTGTCACTCACTTGCTCTGCTGTCAGTCTTAATTTGCTTCCCAAGTTGGCCTTTCCCTCATATGGCCTTGTTTTGCTTCCACTGCATGGCTACACATAATCAAAATGGGGTTAAAAAAAAGGGGGGGGGGAAACATCCTTCATGGTGTGAGACATAAATCGAACCATGTGGTGGAGATGCAGGATTCATCTACACAAATGCTGGAGACTATGGAAATTGATGATGGCTGAGCTCATAATTTGACACCACCAGTTTATTAACTCCTCTGAGCTGGACCTCTGTCACCTTTCCAAGCCCTGTTGAATGTTCAGATATGAAGCTTTCTGGGTGGCCTTTGACTAATCCAACTCTATCTCACCGGTTATGTTAGGGATTCTCTTTTGTAGTTATACACTTGAAAATGTCCTGGTGTTATCCTCAGACCAAGAAATACCATTGCTCTAAAGACATTGAGATTTAGCCTATGAAGTTATCACTATCTCTTTGTGTAATAGTCATATAGTCTTAGGAACAGAGGAACTTGCTTTACACGGAATCAGATTCTAGGATCCTCTAGTTGATATTGTCTACATGATTAGCTACAATTCTTGGCAATATCTATATCTATATCTATATCTATATCTATATCTATATCTATATCTATATCTATATCTATATCTATATCTATATCTATATTATTTGTCCCCGAAAAAAAGCCCTCCCCAAAAATATTTAAACGCATGCACAGCCGGTCCACGCCATTTCCTCTGGTTAAGGTTAGGGAGACAGAGCTGGAAATCAGGTAAGATGACAAGAGGAGTCCCGTCTTACTCCATGTGCCCTAAAATAATAAGACCTCCCAGAAAATAAAGCCAAGTTATTTATTTTGGGTGCAAAAAATATAAGACAGGGTCTTATTTTCAGGAAAACGCGGTATATTCATTCCTGCATGGGACTGAATCTTAAAACTCCTGTATGCAAAACTGAAGAAAAAAAGGAAACAAAGTACAACATATATCAATATTCAGTAATACATATTTCTGCTCATACCTGATCATCATTTGCTTCCAAATATATAAACACTGTGGGGGAGAGGTACCATGTGTATATTTCTTAAAGGAAAATGGGATCTTTGCAAGTGCTGTCCTTTTGAGTATATTTTAGTCAAGATTTCTCCTTCTCTGAGCAGTTCTTCCTTTAAGAAGAATGTGGTTTGCACCTGGCTTAGTTGTCAACCAAAAAGCAAACCAAAATTCCTATGGAGCTGTGCAACAGTGTAAAATTAATCCAACTCTTTCCCACTGATATGATGCAAATTGATGGGAAGGTTTACCACAACAATGCCTCATGTGGTGTGGAATGCCACTGTGGCCTTTAGACAACCACTCCCTGGAGACATTTATAGTTTCTTTAATTCCTTCTTAGCTTACAGATTAGTACCCATTTTATTTGGATAAGCCACTGTACCACAGAAAACCTCACAGGGCCTATAGATTTCCTTAAGCCAAAGTCTGGAAAACTGAACATTGGCAAGCATGATGGAAAAGCACATTTCCTGCTCCCTCAAATACAGACACATCCTTCCCAATGTGTTAAGTCACACAGCTTTTCAGTGACTCAAACCCTCTATGACAGTTTTTCTTTCCCCCTCCCCTTTATTAATCCTTACAGCATGTCCAAGATGCTGTAAAAAAAAATCTGATCTAAAGGAGATTCTAAAATAAGGAATAAACGAAAAATCGAAACACAAAGCTTTGTCCCACTTGTATGTTAAATCTGTGATGAAATTCTTGTAAAATGCACATTATTAAATTAAAACAAAGGTCCATGTTTAATATTAAGGGAAAAAAATATCTCCAGCAATAGCCAACATGTGGAAAGAATTTAACAGTCGCATCCAGCTGTTTGTCCCTAGCATCTGGCTCTGGAAATTTCTCCTGATTAAAAATGTTATCTTCATACTATGTTTGTCTAAACACCTACACATAAGTCATATCACATATACTTACATTAACATACACCCATAAACTGATAGAACAGCTGTCAGAACAAAGTCCCAATAATTTCACTGAGCTCCATGTAGTCTTATCAGTTGGAATACACTTCAGTTCAATTATGATATACAGTAAATGAACTGAAATAGCAATAGCTTCGCTAATACTACCACCAGAACAAGTTGAACTTTGATATCATTCCGGAAGGATATCCTTTTGATATCCTTCAGGAAATAGATGGATTTCATTCTTCTTTAGCTGTTGGTTTCATAAGATTTAAGAAACAAATAAAAATATGCTTCTGATTCTCAATGTGAAGTTGGCCATTTTAATTACTTTTTTAAAAATTGTTATGCTGCATTTTTACTCCCTTCTCTAAAAAAAAACAACAATAAAAGGTGGCTTTCAAAACATAAAATATTAAGTCTGTTATTAAAACACTTTTTTTGGGTGTATGCCCTGGAGTCAAGCTTCACTTCTGGCAACTATACGGACAAGTCCTTGCAGTTTTCTTCAGAAGTGGTTTATCTTCCTTAGGCTGAGATTGAGTGACTGACCCAACTGGTTTTCTGCCTAAGGCAGGAATAGAATTCACAATCTCCTGTACCTGGGCTGGTGCCTTTAACTGCTAACCCAAATCGGCTCTCAAAACCTATTGACAGCAAGCCAAAGTATCTAGCAAACTTTGGATGACCTCAGAAAAACCAAATAAGGTCAGACATGGTTAGTGCTTAGGTCAGAGACCACCAAGAAGTACCCAGAATGATAGGTTAGACTGGAAATCAAAAAAGTAATCCAGAAAAGCTGTAACAAACTACTTGTATGCTATCATCAAGATGATTGTAGCGCAACATCCCTGAAAACACTAGCAATCTCATTTAAATTGAAGGAAATCCTATGTTACAGATTTTACACTTACAGGTCTAGAACAATCAATAAAATAAAAATATAAAATGCTTGTGTTGGATATTTATCCCATCTACTGGCTTCCCATCCCAACAGGTAATGCAGCAGCCCATCCCAGAAAGATTGCTATTCCTGACGTAACATCTTCTATTTTGTCCAGATGTCCAGAAAGAAGTTATCCACTTGGTATGTTTGCCCTCTACATATGGTGGCCAATATATTGATTAGCCATGCTCCCCTGAAATGTAAGTAGAATATTTTAATTGTTTATAACATCAGAAGAAAGTTAATCATTATGACAAAATATGGGGAGGGGGACTTTGCTCTGTGAGAAGAAATACAATATTAGTATGGGTATCAAAATAGAAATTTAAGTACTGGCTGTATAGTTAGGGGCAATCCTGAGCCTCACAAATGGAAATAAATCAGATTATCATGCCAATGTTTGCCTGGAGTAATGTTTTCAAACTTGGCAGTTTTAAGATGTATGGACTGAATTCTCCAGCCAACGTGCATCTTAATATTGCTATGTTTGAAAAGCACTGGCCTAGAGCACTGAAAGACCTGATCTGCATCCAGAGCAATGTGTTTATTCTTTGTGCGACCGGGAATAAATGTTTTAAGAAAATAGAGAAGAAAAGTGAACCCAAATGTGCTTTTCCCTATAAACGCACAATTCTAAAAGTAATTAGAAAATATGATTTGGATAATACGTCTGTTTCCCAGTTGGCTCCTCAAGGACTAGTGGAGAAGACCTGCATAAGGTGATTCTTGTCAGTCAATACTGCTGAACAAGGTAAAGCTGTTGACAGTCATCTATCATGTTTGCACATGAGTGAGCTGTGCTACCTCCCAGCAAATGCAAACCTATCCAGGATTCTTTAAATCACAGGTCTCACCAATGAAGAGTGCTTTCATTCAAGAAAAGTTAAAATCCTGGGGCACTTCAACACTAGGTAAAGTGAATGTTATCCTCTCTGTTCCCCCATCCATATAGAAATGATGTTGATTGTCTTTGGAGATCATTTCATTGATTTCAGATAGATACTGGTTACAACACAGCCATCAAGGTATAGGGCAGTGATGGCAAACCTTGCCCAAACTGCATGTGCACAGGATCAGGGAATGTACACTCAACCAAATTATATTTTCAGATGAATGGCTAAAATTAGTCTCAGATTTAACCAGCTTCTTTCTCCTCTTTAATTGAAAGATGGTGAACTGAAAGGTGTGCATGCATGCACATGAGCAAATGTGCACATACGCAGCAGAGACCCGAAAACCAGCTGGCCTGTGGGAGGCGGGGCATCCCAACACCGGCAGCGCAGCAAGAGATAAGATCTTTTTCTTTTGTGAGCTTCTGTTCTGTCGTTTGCAGGGAAACAGAAGCTCATGAAAGAAACGCCACGGAGAGCTGGGCTAGGACGATGACACGCATTCCAGCAAAGAAGCCTCTGTGTGCCACCTCTGGTACGTGCATCATAGGTTCGCCATCACGGCCATAGGGGATCTTTAGGCACTTTTGGACAAGTTTTTCTAAATCATTGTGATACCCATTTTGGTTCTCTTTTGTATATATAAATATCATTACGTGTTGCACCTTATCATTCTTGACAAATTTATCTTGTCTTTTTATGTACACTGAGAGCACATGCACCA
>JANHFT010001915.1:79126-93833 GCA_032467955.1 Pseudoxenodon macrops | reverse complement strand
TGCAACAACACAGCCAACCAATCCACTCACAGCAACACAGCCAACACCTCACACCTCTCCAGTATTTATAGAGAGACAGCAGCTCAGATCACGCTTTGCTCGCAGAAGCACAAAGCCGAAAGCATCAGCCTGAAGATGATGAGTGAGACCTTGTTGAAACTTTGCCAAGATTCTCTCAATCTTACACAGGAAAAGACCCGGATACACCAACACTTGCATATATATATGAATGATGTGGTCGCTCAGTGGCTAAGATGCTGAGCTTGTCAAACAATAGGTCAGCAGCTCAGCAGTTTGAATCCCTAGCACCACGTAACGGGGTAAGCTCCTGTTACTTGCCCCAGCTTTGACCTGGTGGGAAGGTAACAGCGATCCATGTGCCTTTGGACATGGCCACATGACCATTGAGACATCTTCAGACAGCGCTGGCTCTTCGGCTTTGAAACAGAGTTGAGCACTGCCCCCTAGAGTCAGGAATGACTAGCACATATGTCCTATTGGGGGAGGGTCACATTGGGAGTGGTTGATAGATTAATACAGATCCCATCTCCTTCCATTCTCATTCTACTACCTCCCTCCTGATCTTTTAATTAGGGCTGAGTATTTGGATCTTTATAATATTTTATTTATATTGTCTATAGGTTTTGTATAGTTTTATCTTTTTAATATTGTAATCTGCCCAGATGTGGTAAGATGGGCAACCAACGGAGCTGTCATTTTTGAAACTATTTTAGTTGGTATTCATACCAATGCAGCAACAGAAGTACAGAGGCAACCTTGATTAAAAGATGTAAGAACTTTTAAGAGAAAATAAATGATAATTCAGTCCTGGCAAATGAGAAGACATGAAGAAAAAAAATCCAAAATAACCTTGTCTTCATGCTGGCTGAGAATACTCTTGGCAGGCTTTCAAGATTCTGTTGTTATATTCTACAACAGTAAAATAGCATTCGTGAAATCCTTTCTCTGTTTCCTGACCTGGCAGACTTATAAAGAAAATGGAAGGAAATTGCATAATCTTCCTTTCATTATAGTCTAAAAAAAAATTTCTGTAGAATACTAAACAATACAGCTCTTGGTAATGTAGCGTGGCTTTTCAAGGAAACTGATCCTATGCATGCATGGATGATTGCAGATCATATCAACCAACTACTGTCACCTTAAACCATGTCTAAGAAGCACACGGTGGGACGCAGTGGCTCAGTGGCTAAGAAGCTGAGTTTGTCGATCAGAAAGGTCGGCAGCTCAGGGGTTCGAATCCCTATCACCGCATAATGGAGTGACCTCCCGTTACTTGTCCCAGCTTCTGCCAATTTAGCAATTCGAAAGCATGTAAAAATGCAAGTAGAAAAATAGGGACCACCTTTGGTGGGAAGGTAACAGCCTTCCGTGTGCCTTCAGCATTTAGTCATGCTGGCCATTTGGCCACAGAGAGGTCTTCAGACAGCGCTGGCTCTTCGGCTTTGAAATGGAGATGAGCATCACTCCCTAGAGCTGGGAACGACTAGCACATATTTGCAAGGGGAACCTTTGTCTTTTAAGAAGCACAAAGCAAAGTGCCCACTAAGCTGCGAGCAAGGTGGGGAAAAGAAGCACTGGACTAAAACTGCAATCAGTCTCGAATGCAGCAAAGATTCCTATCTAACCACATTGTTTTCTGGATAATTCTGATTAAGTGGAGTCAAGAAACCTATGACAAGGACCTTATTTTATCCCCATGGATTTTATTATTTAGAAATCAAATTTATGGATTGTCTATCTTACTGTCTAAGTGACTCTGGGTGGTTTACAAGTAAAAAAACAAACAATCATATACACATAAAAAAATCCATACAAAAATAAAACTAAAAATATACAAACAGCACTCTGCAGCCACCAGCTAACTCCAGGGTTGTGAATCAGTATCAGAGGAGTTTTTATGGAGTAAATGGGCTAAGGTAGCATATTAAATTTCTGTTCCCATAGGAATTGTGGGCAGGGTTTTGCAAGTTTGTGAAGCAATGGTCTATACCCTTTCTTGGGAGACAACAGGACCAAGCTATCATATATGCGTATCCCCTATTTTGCATCCCATGTTGTCTGTAATATTTCCAAAACAAGAACAGAATACAGAATAACAGAGTTGGAAGGGACCTTGGAGGTCTTCTAGTTCAACCCCTGCTTAGGCAGGAAACCCTACACCATTTCCGACAAAGGGTTATCCAATCTCTTCTTTAAAATTTCCAGTGTTGGAACATTCACAACTTCTGGAGGCAAGTTGTTCCACGGATTAATTGTTCTAATTGGCAGGAAATTTATCCTTAGTTCTAAGTTGCTTCCCTCCTTGATTATCAGTAGTTTCTACCCATTGCTTTTTGTCTGCCCTCAGGTGCTTTGGAGAATAGCTTGACTCCCTCTTTTTTGTGGCAGTTCCTGAGATTATTGGAACACTGCTATCATGTCATCTCTACTCCTCCTTTTCATCAAACTAGATTGAAGAACAGAAGAACAAACCTTAAAATCAAATAACACTCCCAATTTATGGTACGTTCTAGATTTTTATATCTAGAGACATATATTTACAACATTCACTGGTATGTGAATCAACCCTAAAGGGAGATTCGTTATTAATCAGAAATGCACATTGTTTTTCTAATTTATGAATGCCAAGTGCTGCAGGCTTGTTCTTAACAGTTTTTCTTCCTTTGGAAATATATGGCTGAGAATTCAAAGTTGCTAAATCCACACATTCGTTGTGAAGCAATATATGTGAGCAGTGTGCAGGTGTGTGGTGCTTAAATGAATAAAAGATTATTTTAAAAAAGGATTCTTGTTCACATGTTTTGTATTCATTACAAAAATCAACATAATTGTTGATATGGATAGAGACATAAGCTCCCTGTTTGACTTATTAAATGATTTGTTGTTGCTGTCAGAAAAAGAGAGTTAAAATGCATCAAGAATAATGATACCTATGGCAGTGAAATGAGATCAGCCATGGAGCAGAAATGAACTGAATTACACTGGCTACGTAAGTGTTTAGCCTTGGACGATGACTGAGCTGTCTTCCCAAACAAATTTATTCTCAAATCTGAACTAGAGTCACCAGCACTTCTCCGTGCCTAAAAAATGAATGTTGACCATAGTGCATGCTAGTTTTTTTGTTGTAAATTGGCATGCCATTGCAAATTTGGAAGTTCCGCTTCCTTAGGCAAAACACGGACAGAATTTTAAAGGAAAAATAGCTTGTTAAAATGGACTGTTTCTTCCCAGACATCAAAAGCATCCATGTAAGTTTCCTCGGCTAATGATCTAGAGATGTTGAAGATACCTGACCAGCTTACCATCTCCAAAATTAACATGCAAATCACAACTAAACGAACCTTTGGATTTTCACATGGCCCTGAATGTATAGACGTTACTGAATTTAAAATAAAACTAGTGTTAAAATGTATATTTTTCTATGTCTTTCGTTTAGAAATGCAGGAAGGTAATGTACATTTTGAAAGCAAAAGCATACCTTTTTTTTACAAATAAGGTTTTTTTTTTCCTTTAAAAGGTGTTGATGAATATGCAAGAAATGTGTGCATGAATGCATGCAAAAATGACCCAATTTTGAAAAAAAGATCATCCTAGCTTTGTTTTACAAACTGTCCTTCTCCTTCTCAGGGTTTAGTAAGAAGGTAACACAAAAGACGGGATCCAAATTATGCTTAATACCAGGAACATATTACCCTTTTTTCACCATCACTAAAAGGTAAAGGTTCCCCTGCAAATGCGTGCTAGCTGTTTCCAGCTCTAGGGGCGGTGCTCATCTCCGTTTCTAAGCCGAGGAGACAGCGCTGTCTGAAGACGTCTCCGTAGTCATGTGGCCAGCATGACTAAATGCCAAAGGCGCATGGAGCGCTGTTACATTCCCCCCAAAAGTGGTCCCTATTTTTTCTACTTGCATTTTTAACGTGCTTTAGAACTGCTAGGTTGGAAAAAGCTGGGGCAAGTAACGGGTGCTCACTCCACTACACGGTGCTAGGGATTGGAACTGCTGAACTTCCGACCTTCTGATCGACAAGCCACTGAGCCACTGCATCCCTTCACCATCACTGCCCACCCCCTATCTCGAAAGTCATTAATTGGTTTCTTATTATTTTTCAGGAACACTTGTGTTTGTGTTTAAAAGCTCTAAATTGGTGTTTCTCGACCTCGGCACCCTTAAGATGTATGAACTTCAATTTCAACTCTTAGAATTTCCAGCCAGCCATATCTGGAACATGATGTTCTGTGGATATGAACCTTTATTTAATGATAGGATCATTATAACAGATTTTCTTACAGATGTCCTCACTTTCTGAGGTCTGTTCCTTCCAGAGTAGCTCTTTCCTCTCTTTCTCCTTGACCCATCTCTCTTCATTTTGAATGAGTCAATATTGATTTTAATTGCATAAACTAGATTTCTCTATTGTTAGTCCCTTTGCATGACTTCTAGTAAAAAGGGAGAATGTCCACGGATTTAATATAAATAATAATAGCTACCTGTCAATTTTATAAAGCTATCCTAAGAAGACATTCAAGAGATTTGGTGCAAGATCTCAAGACAGCATCTAATAGCCGGAGAATATATAATGCTTTGCTTCAATAGTTTTTCTTTATTTGCATGATTGTTTGTTTAAATGTAGACTTTTCCCATTTGTGTCAGCTGTTCTGCATGTATTATTGATGTGTCAAATATACCATATTTCACAGAAAGTTTTAGAAAAACTCATTTTAATCTGAATGGTTTTTTTAAGGTAAAAATATCTATCTTCCTAACTATATCTATATCTGTTTTGAAAAGAATGTGAAGACAGAGTGTGCCTGGAGCATTTACATTACTAAGGGGTAAAGGCAGAAAGCAATTCTGTAACTAAAAGGAAATCCAGATGTCAGCAAAATCTGCTGACATAGATATCTTTAAGATTTTGTAATGTTTTTCCAGGGCAGACTCAGCATTTTCTACCCAGAAAGGAGAACCACTATCATATCTACAGAAATAGAAGCAGCATAACAGACGTAGGAACCACTCCAGTTACCTGTAAAATAAATCTAAATATTTCATGCAGCCGCAAGAAAAGAAAAATTATCATGATAGTGAACATTCAGGAATACCGGCTAAAATATCCAGCTGTTCTCTGGATATCCACTGATATTGATTTATTTCTTAATATGATTAAATTTTGTCCCTTTAATTGATAAAAAGACATTTGTGTTATTTAACATGAGAATATTTTGAATATTCCTATCATGAAAATAAGTTGCAAAAACTTTGCTATTATGCCAAATATAGCATGCAAAATCAGATTATTTGTTCATTCTTTTAACCAGCCATTATGTAATGGCGTGAGCTCCCGTTACTTGTCCCAGCTTCTGCCAACCTAGCAGTTCGAAAACACGTAAAAATGCAAGTAGAAAAATAGGGACCACTTTGGTGGGAAGGTCACAGCGTTCCGTGCGCCTTTGGCATTTAGTCATGCCAGTCACATGACCACGGAAACTTCTTCAGATAGCGCTTTCCAGGATCATAGGTTATTTCTTAATCTGCTTAAATAATTCTAATATGGCAGTTGTCTGTATGCTATAATTTATAAATGTCATAACCTGCAGTACACAGCTATACTTTATATACTATAGTATATACTCTCTCTATATCTATAAACAGGAATGTGATTCAGCCAGTTCTAACCAGTTCAGGCATACCGGTAGTTCCGATTATCAACTGAGAGAAAACCAGTTCACTCTGACGATCAGGTGGGCCCAGCTGCCCGCCCCTGTGCTATAACCTAAATTTCTGTTGGTTTTTTGTTGTTTTAAGCCCAGTTGATAGGTGTGGCAGAGCAGATTGCTGTGGTTCAGCTATTTTACTCACTCTAGATTCAGCAGAAGGTAAATTTAGTTTGTATTTGGCATGTGTGGAAGCGCAGGTTTGACGCGCGTGCGCAGTGAACCAGTTGTTACAACCGGTGAATCCCACCACTGTCTGTAACTGTAGGAATACCATATATGAGCTGCAAAATTCTATATGTCCACTAAATAACACCCAAAAGATATGGAAAGTGCTAACTCTTTCCTGTCGTCTAATGGCTGTCTGTATTTTTGCAACCGTGGTCTGCTAATTTTAGTATAAGGATATATAAATATTTCAGAGAAATTGGAGTATTATCCAATTGTCCTAGAAAGTTACATTGTTAGAGTTTTTTTCATGTGCAGCAAGGAAAGAGCAGGAAAAGTGTAGAAAAGAAGATCCATATCACAGCAACATTGAGCCACAAATTGAAAGCTATTCCATTTTAGCTCTTCGTTAGAACTAAAATTCCTTGAAAGTTGCACCCCCTGTTAAATTTGCAATAAAGTATATTGATAATACGTTTTGAGAATCCTAAAAGAAAACTATTATAGTTCTCACTGGGCTTGCAGCATTCTGACGCATTTTAATATAGGAATATTAAAATGTTTACAACAAAACCTCATCTTTGCCCCAATTTTTCCATAGCTTTAATATGTGACCGATTAAGGTGATCAGAAGAGTGTTCTGTTTTATTTCAAAAAAAATTGTACTATATTGGGCCATGAAAATGATACCCTGCTCTAGAAATGCAGTACTTCCTAT
Source organism: Pseudoxenodon macrops (assembly GCA_032467955.1). Taxonomy (NCBI): domain Eukaryota; kingdom Metazoa; phylum Chordata; class Lepidosauria; order Squamata; family Pseudoxenodontidae; genus Pseudoxenodon; species Pseudoxenodon macrops. Next base: position 87,214 of record JANHFT010001915.1, on the reverse strand, counting down.
GTTGCTTTTTATAGATACACAATTTCAAATGACAATCTGCCAAAATATTGAACTTCTCATATGTACTTTCATACATGTTATGATGCATGTATAAAGGGGTAGAACTTGCAACGTGATGACACAATGCCACTTTTGTCATTTTATTTGTTTGTTGACCCCTCAATCACTCTAGGACAGTGATGGCGAACCTTTTACTTCTTGTGTGCCAAAAATGGCAGTGCACACACTCTACCTTGCATGCACGTCCCAGCACACAACCCTCCCCACACACACTCCACTGTGCATGTGAGCATTCCCCCCCCCATGCCATCCCTTGGGCCATTTTTCGCCTTCCATAGGTTTCAAGAGGCTTCCCTCAAGCCTCCAGAGGGTGACAAATGGCCCAACAGGACTTTCTGCTTGTCTGTTGAGCTATTTTTCACCCTCCAAAGGCTTCAGGAGCCTCCGGAGGACGAAAAACGATCCCATGGGCAAACTGGAAGTCCGTTCCCAAACTTATGGTTTGCCCATTGGGCCATTTTTTACCCTCCAGAGGCTTCCCTGAAACCTCCTGAAGCTTCCGGAGGGCAAAAAATAGCCAAAAATCAAGCCAAAAAATCAGCTGGCTAGCGCACACATGCACACTGGAGCTGACACTGGAGCAACGCCTCGCGTGCCCTCAGAAATGGCTCAGCATGCCACCTGTGGCACGTGTGCCATAGGTTCGCCATCACTGTTCTAGGATTTAAAAAAATCATGGAAGTAATTAAAAAAGCAAAACAAATAATAATAATTTGTTCATCTTAATCTCCGTGCTCCTGTGATACCTCTGATTATATTGTACATTACATGATAAACAACCAGCAAAAGAAAAAGAAAAAGAAATCAAACGAAAAAAGTTATGCCTGAATTGGGTCAAGTTATGGTTTGTTTTAGTATAAGCAAGAATGATTTGGTTCTCATATAACAATATTGTATAAACTACACACTACATTATGTTGGTTTTGCCCATAATACAAAAACAAAATCACATTATGTGTTTGTGCAGTATTTGTACCTATTCTTGGCAGTCATGCTTAAACAATCCTATTATTTAATCACCACAGTACTGTATTCCTTTGTTGACTATATACACATTAGCTTCTCTGAGTTAATAATTGTCAGAATTTTTAAAACTATGAACCTAGAACATTGAGATAGGACTTGCCACAAGTGAGACCAGGTACAAAATGAGTTAGATTTAGTGTTATGATCTTCATTCATCCCTTCAATTCAATATTACAAAACAATATTGAGAAACCATGTATATGATGATATTCTCATTAGTTATATCTTACAAAAGAAAATTTATATTGTTTTATTTAATGTAAGCTGCCTAGAATAATTTCTGGCAAAATGGTTAGCATGTAAATTTAATAATAAGAAAACAAAAACAATATCATATTAACAATTAAAACATATTACACATACAATATTTAACCTAATGAAAGTCTTATTAAATTAAGTGGGACCTACTTCTAAGAAGAAACATATATGATTGCATTTTATAGCTAGAATCTAAGCAAATATATTGGTAAACCTAACTTTGTCTATGGAGATTCTCAGTCATCCAGGTCACGGTTGTCCCAAAGGTGTTTTTTTCAAGAGGCAACTGGACTTTCTAGTTTTTGTTTGAAGACATTTCACTTCTCATCCAAGAAGCTTCTTCAGCTCTGACTGGATAGTGGGATAATCTGATTGGATGATCCTTCCATTCCCCATCATCCAGTCAGAGCTGAAAAAGCTTCTTGGATAAGAAGTGAAACATCTTCAAAAAACAACAACCAGAAAGTCCAGTTGCCTCTTGAAAAAAACAATTTTGGGACATTGGTAAACCTACTACATGCAGTACTTATTTCTTTCAATTAAGTAATAAAATTGTAAGTTGTGTAGCACAGCCAGTAATAGACAAACAGTAAACAATAACAATTACATATTCATGGTCTGTAATCCCTACCTTTGTGTTTCCATAAGGTTTAGAGAAGTATACATGAAATTATTCCATTTCATCATCACAACAGTTTTATCAGCTTTATTACTATTAATTGATTAGAATAAGATTAGAATAAATATACAACATAATTGCCAGAAAGAACGTTGAATCGCATTTAAAATATAAAGCAATAGAAACTTGAGAGAAATGGGCAAAATGTCATTCAGCTATCTTAATGATTCCAGGGAAACAAAGTCCTCCACTCTAAATTGTCTGCAGTGGGTCCCCTGATACTGACAAAAAATAAATAATATACAGAAATTCTACTATTAAAATTATTATAAATACATAAGTTGAATTGGTCTAATATGCATCAAAACAATATTCATTTTAAGAAGTCTATAATGAACTCTTGTATTAAGAATTGATTTAAAAATGATGTATGATATTAGCTTAATGATGTTTATCTGTTTGGATAATCCCATAAGAAAAGATGAGATATGAAAGTTGGGTTTTCTTTATACACAGAGTTTTTTCAACTACAGATCTTCTTGGAATTATTCTATGTCATTATATGATCCATTCCAGTAACTGCTGTTGATTTAAATCCTAAATTCTTCTTGATAAGGGGAACACATTTTTAATGTAAGGAGTAAGAAGCTCGATATAAATTTAACAGCAACCTAATATAAAAGAGATAATTGATATTCAAAGCATGCACAAGTTCTTCCCAACATTACAAATTTTTAAAGAAATTGTTTTATTTGTTGGCAAAAAACACATTCTTCCGTGTGAATGAAAACATTTCTTCAAAGTAGGAGAACAGGATTAGCATTAACTTAAATCTTCATATCTCAAGGTCCCAATTCTGTACACACAGATTGTGGAATAAATCCCACTTACTTAGTACAACTTGCCTGCAATAGTAACAGAATAAACATTGCACATCACAGGATAAAAACCAAATGCCGCTGACTTAATTAGATTATGCCATATCTACCACACATGCCCAGGTGAGGAGACGCCACAGCGAGCTGCCAACGCCCGGTGGAGGGGCGCTGTGAATTAATTTTGGACCTGATATAGGTACAAATTTGAATTATGCAGACAATTAAATGTGTGGTTGTGGGAAATGCCGCTGTTGGTAAAACATGTTTTCTAATTTCTTATACAACAAATACATTTCCCTTTGAATATGTACCAACGGTATTTGATAACTATGCTGTAACAGTGATGATTGACAGGGAGCCATACACCTTAGGCCTGTTTGATACCACAGGACAGGAAGATTATGACATTTAAAAGCTATTGACAATTACTTGTGATATATTATTTCAAATATGTCTGAACTCCTGGCAATTAAAATTGATTAGAAAGAATAAAATATATCAATTGAGCACAATTTTTGGGAAATACTGGACAAACGTTCCAGTGTACGGTATTATTCCTAAAACATCTCTGATTTGAATATCTTATAGTTGGAAAAGCAGCAATTAATTCAATATATTTGCTATCAATAATAGTTCCAAGAACAAATATTAGAATATCTGTGGATTATATGGAACTTTGAAAACAATCCAAATGTTGGGGGAAGGGGCTAATAACATTTAAAACAATATTAAAAGGAAAAGTCAAGACGATAAAATCTCTCCATAATAGCTTAGGTTTATTAACATGACAATAATTAAAGTTCAACTTACAATATAAGAAAGAGTCATCCAAGTAAAGGCAGCTTTTCAGTAGCATCATGAGGGCCATACATTTTTCCTTTAATCTTTTTAAAATATTATTAGTCCATCCCTCCCAATATACACATTTTTCCAAAGTTCCACATAACTCATATATAATTGTTCTTGAAATGACTATTGATAGGAATAGTAACTGACTGGGAACCATAACATTACTGGAAAATATTGAAGGCATTTCATCTGCCAGGCTTTCATGTTGATAATGTAACCAAAAACTGTACATTTTTACTCTTACATTTTTACTCTTATCATTTTACTCTTACATTTTTTTGCATCAAAGATTTATATTTATATTTTTACACTCTAGGCAAAATGAGAAACTTCTTTTTAGCCAAATAATGCATATTTTTGCTTGAATTAAAGTAATAACTGGATAGCCTCTTGCCAGAAAAGAGTAGAAAATTAACAGCAAATATGGGATAAAGTAGTCTAGTTGTTCGATACAGGAACCTATTTTATGTATTACTGTGTTAGTAGCACAGTAATAATTATGGGAAAGTAGCCTCAGAAGAATAATCATTTGTAAATAATTGTTCTTTTGTTATACTTATCATTGGCCTGTTACAATATAAACAGCACTACATGAATCTGTTTGGCCAATCAAAAACCACTGTTTAAATTATATTTCCTAATTTGTTATTTTTATTAAAACAACAGTCTGTTTGTCACTGAGCATTTATGATGGAATACTGTTATATAGAAGAACACATTCATGTATGTGCAATCCTTTCATGGCAATTAATGGGCTGATCCAGAGGTGGATTCCTACTGGTTCGGACCGGTTTTACCGAGTAGGTAGTAGGCCGCTGGTGACGTCACGGAGCCGATTCTGATCCGTGGACGCCACCATCTTTTTTTTGTGTGTGTGTGAAAAAAGTTTTTTTGATTTTTTCAGGTTTTTTTTCTTCTGAACATGCGCAGAAGCCAAGTTTCTGTCACTGCGCATGCGTCGCCATCTTGTTTTCAGCCTTTTTTTGGGGGGAGATGTTTTTTCTACTGCACATGTGTGTGTCCACGAGGCGCACGCATGCCCACAAGGTGCACCCATGAGGCACGCATGCACCCATAAGGCATGCACGCACCCATGAGGCACGCATGCGCCCATGAGGTGCGCCCATGTGGCGTAGGAGGCAGTGAACCAGTGGTGAGGTAAGTTAGAACTGGTCTGAATGAATGAAGAATGTAATTAGAATTAGTAGTCATTGAGGTGTGACTTTCAGGAAGGTTGTTCTACCTATAACGAATGATTGAAAGATGTTACAGCATGCCATTAAATGGGAGAACTCCAACAATCTTGCAAGAAAATGTATTGTTCTCGGGAAGAAGCTTCTAGGCTCTTTTTCTTCATCAAATGCATCTTCTGAATTGAGTGACTCCTTCTAAGTATTAAATCAATAAATCGGTTAATACTAAAACTCATTTAAAATAAATGTAGAAGCGTCAAGAAACAAATACGTTTCTTAAAAAAACATTGCTTTTCTTTAAGTTAACCCATATTTATGAAATAACATCACTAAACAAATGTACAAACTTACATTTAGATGAAGTTGATTCGTCCAGTGGCCAATGACTTTATATTCTGCACTTCTGTTGATTATTTGATACTGGAAGATATCATAACGGCCAGGTGCATCTCCATTTTCATTGAAAATGACAGGCGTTCCAGCACTCCCTATGAAAGATAAGAAAATTCTTACCTAACAATCTTAATTTATTGCTGGAATAGAATTACATCGTGTTGGCCACTAAAGGAGAAAAGCAAAAGAATCCTAAAAAAAATGTTATTCTACTGAAAATATATATGCAATCAATCACACTGCTAAATGAATCCCTTAATCATTCGGAATGTGCCTGGAAGGAAGTATCAAATATTGACCAATAAGTATTAATTGATGGACGTAATCTAACTATTTTGCACTGTTTTTAAATTTATTGAGGGTTTAGTCAATCAATCATTTCAAAAAGTCTGGTTCTGGTGAATAAGGGGCCACTTTGTCAGAATATATACAGTCAGCATGTACAGTTCAATCTGTATCAGAGGTGGGTTCCTACCGGTTCTATCCGGTTCTATAGAGTAGGTAGTAACTCTGCGATGACATCCCAAAGCTGGTTCCTTTGGTGTCTCCGTGGGCGCCGCCATTTTGAATTTTGCTTCTGCGCATGCGCAGAAGCTATTTTTGGATTGCCACGTGCGTTCCTGCGCTTTTCACGCATGCTCAAGGCATGACCCTGAGCAAACCAGCGGTAAGAAGATTCAGAACCCACCTCTGATCTGTATCCAGACTCAGCAACCTCAATCAGGCTGGGTGATTCTATCGCTATTATATATGTCTATAGTGAAGAATTCACTGTAGTCTAGGTATTAAATAATTTCACCTTTATATGAACCCAAAGGAATAAGAATAATAAGAGATTATGTAATAAAGAGAAGGCTGGAACTGCAATGAAATGCTCTTAGTCACTTTTCCAATTTATGGGAAAATAAATGTTTGCTCCAGATATTCCATTTTCCAGTGCTTTGTTTTATGTTTCTTACACCCACATTCAACAGTCTATCAGCCCGTCAACTCTTATTAGTCAATTTGAGCATTTGTACTTCTCTCTTGCAAATCTCACTGTGACTAAATAAGAAATCTTATTTCTTATTTATCCGTTTATATTAGATTCTGAGTCTAGCATTCATATAAATAAGGATTACAATTAAAAGAATCGCTTCTTGAAGTAGAATGCAGTGATCTCTGAACTGTTTGTGTGATTCTCTTTTACACATATCTTTTGTTATATTTATAGCCCACATAAATTATTTTAAAGAAATGATGTGGCAGAGAAAAAGAATTGGTAAAGCCTGTGGATTATGCCCAACATTATATTAGTAGATTTCCACCCACATGCCTGGAATTTCCCAAATGCTGGTTAGAATCCTCTGCTGCAGGAAGTTATCCAACTGTGTTGGGGGGAAAATGGGATTGTACAAGGAATAAAGGAAGTAAATGAATCTTGAGCATTACTGAATGAAATTTCATGTAGGCAGATATCATAACAAAAATCTGGAAAAAGTTGTATATAGCTAAGATACCCAATTCATAACTAATTTTAATTGTTTATTTAGCAATTGTGAGAAAAAGGAAATACAAGTGAACCAATACATGCAACCTAAGTGCAGCTAGAGCTCCTGGTGGCAAAATGCTCATTCTAATATAGAAAAAGATATCAGTTCTTTAGACTATTATATAACTAATGGAAAATAAATTCTCTTTCAGGCTTGGTAGGATCATTTTTCTGCAATCATAAAAATATGCAATATCCATTATCATTTTTCCCTGTTGATTTCTAAACTACGGGTAGATTCATATCTATATCTAAAGTAGCAGAAACCTGGACTCTCCTGAACAAAATTAATAACATACCTACATAATACATGTGATTGTTTCCACTCTAAGCACCACATCTCCAATTAGCCACTTATGCACAATGTTCTAAAGAGATACAATGATGTCCATTCACATCAAAAGGAATAGTGCCAATATATTCCTACATTTCCAAATGCACTTAAAAATGCAATTATATTTGTACAATGCTCTCACTCCGAGAATAAAAAACTTACACACGATCAAGCCTTTCAGTTTTGTAAGCAAGCAAATCCTCATAAAAGAGGAAAGTATTTCAACCAGAATATAAAATAAAAATAGAGCAAATGAAGGCATATTGAGAGTATGGTAAGGTGGAGGCCTCACCTGTCATTATTACTAATTTGTATCATCAATGTTGAATGCCAAGGTAGGTTATGGATGGGAAGGTGTTTTTTTGGGTTTTTTTACTATTTATTTTTTAATTAGCAGTTAAATGGAGCCACAAGGTAGATGCAAAAAGAAAAAAGAAAGACAATTACACAGGTGGGTAAAATAGAAAGGGAAGAATATCTATATCAACATACAATCCTCAAAACTCCAAAAGGTTCATTTAAAAATGGAGAACAAAATCTGTTTGCCTCTATTATGTGTTCAAGTGGAAGAGATAAAATGAATTTAAATGAAAAGGGAGCTGATAAAATGATAAGAGCTTTTGTAAAAAGAATGCCAAAGCAAAAATTATCAACAATTAAGCAGAATGAAAGGATTCTAATTTGAGACTGTGTGTTGGCGATAGAACTGAACACTCTACTCTATCCAGTTCAGTGATAAATAAAGTTATTATCAATGTGAAATCCTAAAAACAGAGCAGAATTTCAAATAATATAAAATCTAAAATAGAAAATTATTGTTCTCCAGCTATTAAAACAATCAGAAAAAAATACTTCAAATAATTCAACTCTAAAAGGTTATTTACAACTATTGACTGTAACAGAATCTTCCATCATATCAGGAAAATTGCAGTCTGCTCTTAAGTGGA
>JANHFT010001915.1:58493-79026 GCA_032467955.1 Pseudoxenodon macrops | reverse complement strand
GGCTAACAGGAGGAGCGAACGAACGCTAAAGAATCTGACAGCTCTTATATACAGTGAGCTGTCAGTGAACAGCCAATAGAAACAGCCATAGTTTCCCGCTCTGTCAATTGCCGACTAGCGGCCAATCGGAACAGTGCAGCCTCCCACGTGGGCTGTGTTGGTATGCTTCAGGAAGGAAGGAAGGAAGGAAGGAAGGAAGGAAGGAAGGAAGGAAGGAAGGAAGGAAGGAAGGAAACTTCTGTTAGTCACAATCCCAAGAAAGATGTTGATCGACAGATTTCTTCAAAGCCAGCAAATATGCAGTACCTCTGATTAGGTGTTCATCAAAATCATCTCCCTGGAGGTTTCTGACTAGTTTATATAGTCTCTGAACCGTAATTAAAGACAGGTGCTTTTTAATGGTCTCTACCTTACGTCTCCTTCCGGGAATGAGACCCTCAATATTCAAGGTTGTGAATTCCTCCCAAGAATGAGAGTGAAAAGGCTAAGGAGTGTCTGCTTCTATAAGTGACAGTTAGACCATGTTATAATTTTGCCAAGCATGTATAGTCTCTGGTTAAAAAAATATCATGTGGAGGAAAAGTTATATGAATGAACACATAAACAGGGTTGTTTTCGAAGGGAAAATAGGAGGAGGAAGATGTGTTGTTCACCGCCAAGAATTATTAATACAAATAATAAATATGGGATACAAATTAATAATAAATATGTACCTGATGATTAAAACAAGCAGTACCGTAATTATTTAGACAGACAGACTGATTAGAATTTAATTTTGATATATGTGGCGAGCATTTGACAACTCTTCATCCAAATTTTATTCTTGTGAATGTGTATTTCTTTACTATTTCATTATTTATACTTTCAGCCATCTCACATAGTGACTGTGGAAGACTTATCTGTCAGTAAAAACAAAACAAATCAATGGTGGTAAAACAATTACTTCTCCAATTGTGAGTATAAGAACTCTTACAAACCATTATTATGAAAATTATGCTTTAATTATGCCTCTCTTCTTTTCCTTTTCCATAGCATAGAAAGTTTAATGCTTTTATCTTTCATGAAATTTCAAGACTACGGTATATACTTACTGCATTTGTAAAATTCAGTCTTTTAATGTTTTCTCTAACTTCCCGCCTTCTCTCAAAAACCTTCTATTTAAATTTGCTTCCCTGTAGAAAATAGCTGGACATCAGGGGTGGGTTTTAACTTACCTTGCCGCCGGTTCGCTGCCTCCCGCGCCACGTGGCTACGCACAAGCACACATGCACAGTACAAAAAAAATCCCCAAAAAATCCCCAAAAAAGGCTGAAAACTAGATGGAGATGCATGCGCAGTGCCAGAAACTTGGGTTCTGCGCATGCACAGAAGGGGGGGGAAAGCAGAAAAAAATAAACAAAAATCCCCCCAAAAAGATGGTAGCATCCACGGACCAGAACCAGTTCTGTGACATCACCAGTGGCTTACTACCTACTCTATAGAACCAGTCTGAACCGGTAGGAACCCACCTCTGTTGGACACTTATCTAAAGTATGGGTGCTGTGGTTCATCTTTCATTCTGCTACTGAGAGTCTGTCCCTTAGATTTAGGGGGAATTAGAATCGAACCTGTGAGAATTCATCTCAAAAGCTTTTCTGAAATTCAGAATATTTTCTTCCTCTACTTCAAAATTGGCAATCTCATATTTTTCAATACGTTGGGGCTTCAAGGCACTGCAGATGAGACTTCAGGAAGGCTTTATTGATAGGGTTATGTTACACCAATATTGAAGAGTGTTCATTCCTTTAGGAGAAAATTCTACTTAGTAGCTTATATTTCATCAACTGAAGTATACATCAGAGAAAGTTGATCCCAAACTGTGATAGAGCCTTGTTTTCCAGACACAGATAAATCATATCATTTATTTTCCACAGGTCAGCATTCATAAAAGCTTTTCTTCTTCATAACTGATAGCTATTGTAACATTATATGGTGTTTACAGTGCACTGTAAGGAAGCTAGGATTCTTTTTTTTTTTTTAAAGAAGAAAATACTTTAGCAGACAAACAAACAAAATCAAGTTTGTTCAAAAATGGGCCATAAATGTTTGGAACTATGGAGAAAAACGTCCGCTCCAAAATCTCCCTCCGGCATCCCTAAGACAGAGGCATTAGAGAATGGGTTGGAATAATAGCAAATATTTTTTGTAAGATCATCTTCTCTTCCGTAAGGGGTCTGCCTTGTGCATACATACACACAAATAGACACAGACACAAGACAAAGAGACCAGGGGTGGGTTCTACTTACCTTTCCTACAGGTTCGGGTCACGACGGAAGTGCGCATGTTGCACGTGCATGCTGCACTCGCACATGCTGCACTCACACACGCTGCACTCACACATGCACACACACACACCCATCGCATCCAGGTATTACCTCAAAAAAAACCTCTGCGCATGCGCAGGAGGCTTTGCGCATAGGGTTATTTTTGATGCAATTTCCACCGGCAGCACCGGTTCAGGGGCGTGTCCAGCAGGCTGTTGCTGTTGGTTTAGCAAGCGGGAGGAAATTCCCGCTACTGGCTCTAGCGAACCGGACAGAACCCACCTCTGAAGGAGACAACAGAAGCATACCTATAGAGAAGCAGCATGTATGTATGGACCCTGATCAGGGTCTCATAGACACACAGTTATACAGGTACATAGAAACAACATACATGAACACAGCTCATTAGGTGATGATGGAGATATAGCAGGAAAGAATATATAAATGCTTAGCAGCGGTGATTGATAAAACGTCATGCCAACAATCCTGTATTTCAACTTAAAATGTGGCAATAGTAGAACACGTCTAGACTATGTAAATGTATTAATTCCATGAAGAACATTCAAGGTGACTGAATGTGACACATAACACTTATTAAATGTTCCCTGAAGAGTTCATTATCTATGAGAGAATTTGGTGCCATACAAAACTCACTTTAAGATAAAAAATGACTTTCCTTTTCTTCAAAGCAAGGGTACCAAAACTGCAGGCTGCAGCTCACTTCCAGGCTGTGGCCCATGTCAACCATGACGTGAACCTGGCCAAAGCCATCTTGGAGGCTTCAGAGTGCCACACCAATGATGGCAGGGGAGAATAGTTAGATAGGGTGTTGTAGCCAAAATAATAAAGTTTTCCTGTGGGAACCAAGGACATTCTCACAGGTGGATGGCCAGAAGATGAGCAAGTAACCAGGCAACTGGCCAGCACCTGAATTGAACAGCATGACCAATAACCTGGGTGGGAATGGAAACTTTTACTTTTAACTGGGTGAAAGCCATGGGAATATTCAGAGTTGGCTTTCACCAGTTGTGCCAATATGAAGTATCCAATGAACTGTTCTTTGAGGAACCTGCCTGCCTGGGAGTCCTGTTTTCTAGGGGTGCATTACTTGGAATACTGGCAGCCTGTTGAGAAGATCCATTTGTGGAGCTCAAACATGAAGCTCCTGCACAAAGCTCCATTTGTGCTTTGGAACCAAGCCATGCAAGTGGCAGGCAAGCATACCTGCAAGCGTGTAGCTCCACTTGTACGAGTGATGGGTGGTTGCATTCATGCACGAAGCTCCATTTTTTTACATGCACCTGCTGGTTGCGCAAATAGATCTGCATGTACTTGCATGCACACCTGCCACTCACCTGGAACCTTTCCATCTCCCCTCCCTGGCCCACCAAGCTGGAAAGATTGGGGACTACTGCTTTAAAGGGATCTTTAATTGGTTCACAAAAATACTTGCTAAACTCCGTATTTTAAAGAATGTATAAACAGTAGTAAATTTCATGTTTTCAGTTTCTTACCAAATAAGATTATTAACTTAGGACCCTTAACTGATTCCTCCAAAGTGGCTTACAATTTTGTTAACTCTCTTAATTTATCTTATGATTTATATTGTTTATTTAGTATCCTAGTATGATTTATGTTGACTGCTTATTTAGTATCCTATGACTAAGTGTTGTATCTTATCATTTATGATGAATGTATTTTTATGATAACTGTGATCATGATTTATCTCTTATTGCTTGTATGTACACTGAGAGTTTACTGTGCACCGGAGACAAATTCCCTGTATGTCCAATCACACTTGGCCGATAAAGAATTATATTCTAACTATGCAACTTTATAGTTAGCTCTTGACCTTAATCCAAGTCTTTGGATTAGGAAAACTTTTCATTTCATATCTTAAATTCAATTAAAAAATGAAAATCTTTGCACTGGGCTTCTCCTCAACTTTATCCTACTGGCAAATCACATATTTCCTTATGGCGACTTAATTTATATTTTTTTAAAGAAATGAATACATCAGAAAGGGAGACAGAAATGAATTGCTAACATTAAAGTTGTGCACCTAACCATGGAAAAAGAATGTTTTTTTGATATTTTTCTGCTGTCCCCATGAGATTGCCTTCATACTATCGCCATTCTATGGGCTATGAATGAGAGATGCTTAAGTCGTCTGTGATTATATGTGTCTGGCTCTGTATTTCTGTGTTTGTGCTATACCCAAACACACACACATTTTTGTATTGTCTGCCATCCCAAGAAATGAGGAAATACTGCTAAGGGGAAAAAAGAATTTTCAATTCATATCTGTATGTTTACTTTAAGGAATCTCATTTGTGTGAAAGATATAGAATTGTGCGACGAATATCAATCCTTCTATTCTGAAAGGAAATAATATGCAAGCAGTATTTGCAAAGATTTATCAGTAAATTCTGGTTGGAACTGAGTTAAAGTTGTATTTAATGCCATAAGCTTAGAAATCATGAAATGCTACAAATTATAGATGTCTGAAATATTAATATAATATTGAAATATATTAAATGCCTCTACTTTACACAGAACCTTTGGCCCTTCTCCAGAGAAATACAATATATGCCATATGAGTAATCAATTATTTGTGTCATGTACAGAAAAATGTGTGAAAAGCCGCTAAGTGTAGAACTCTTTAGCTGTTCTTATGTCTATGATTCCAGAAACTGCAAAAATAATTTAGCTTTACAAAGCAAAAAAGCTTGCTTTCAATTCTTATACCCAGAAAAATTAGATGTCCTTTGTGAATAACAACAAAACCAATTTGTGCTTCATAAATCAATTAAAAACCTCAAGGTTGTAACAGCGTTCTTGCTACATTAGCAAACATGGCTTCTTGGCCAACAAAAGAAATACCAAACTGCTAAACAGAAAAAATGGAAGGGACAGTATATTAAAGGATACCTATAGTGGAAGTCACACAATATAAATGTTTTTAAAAGCATTTTTCCACACCTCATCTTAGCCTAGTGCACTTTATAAGTAATGTATCATCAAGTAACAAATAAGCATTTTTGTTGGGAAAATGGAAAAAGAAACAACTATCTTTACTTTAAATGACCTTAGTAATTCCAACTTTGTTACATTCATTTTGCATCTAAAATAAAAGATCTATGATTTTATTTACACTGCCAGCAAAAGAAAGGAAAATAACGTGAGGGGGAAAAAAAAGAACTTTCAATTTAGATCTGTATATTTAGTTTAAGTATCTCATTTGTGGGAGATATAGAGAAACCCATAATGTCTATCAATCCTGCCACCCTGAAAGGCACAATATGCAAGAGCTATTTGCTAGATTCTGGTGGCAAATGTGCTTTCCATTTATATGCAGGCAGAAGACAAAAGTTACCTAGTCTCTTCATAGACTGACTTGATCCAGTGTATGTTTTAAATTACAAACAGCATTTTTTTCTAGTTCTTCTCTTGTCATTTCAGAGCAGACAATTAAATTTTTAAAAAAGATTTCAATTATATCAGTTCAGGTAAGTGGTTTAACCAGAGGCAGCAGAGTCCCGTGTATAAGTTAAGATGCATTTTGGTGGTCTTTGACCATAATAAAAATATATTGATTGATTGTTAAGAGACAAGCATAAGTAGCTTTTCTAATCACATCGACTGCAGAGTAGCTTGTGATACCAATAACCTTTTGAATATGTCTATGGTAAGCATGCAAATATTACGTCCCCAGGGGCAGCATATACTGAGAACATGATCCCATTGTCTATTCTAGATGCAGAACTCTTTCACATTATGACTATATGCTTATTTTATATGTAGAAATATGTTTATTTTCCATGCTTGGCCAGCCAATAGTCTTCCTGGAGGAGGAGATGTCAATCTTTTCTTCTGTTGCATATTTTATGATAAGACTAAGATAGACCAGATCAGGAAACACATTCCATTGGAAGACCAGAATTATCCATTACTGAGGTAAGCTATAATAACAGAAAGTCAAGGATAAATCATCCTTGAAGAAGAAGAATGAGTCACTTCTTAATACTATCTCCCTTCTCATAACTTAAATAATGCTCTGCTTACTTTGTTTATATAATCACTTCTGAATATTTACTTCAAATATTCTGGCTCTCTACAAGGATCTCATTTAATTTCCTTGGAAGAGATTCATGCAAATTAGTTTTCTACCTTAATTTGCTGATTTCTGTGTCGCTTACCAATTTATTAAGTTGTTATAGTAATTGCTGCAATTATTACTATTATGTCAATAAAATCCCCTCTTTCTACCTTTTGGGCACTGTGGTGGATATGGTGTATTGCCTTTTTTTTGCAAAATGAAAATTACAGCATAGAATCGGTTCTAGTAAGTCTACCAGAAATACATTTGTGTGACAGTATGCAAAGAATGATCACACTGTAAAAGTCATATAACTTCCATAATACAAGAGAACACATACTAAAAATCGGAGAAATCTTTTGGATTTCATGGTTGCTTAATTTTATTTAAAACTAGTAGCACATGACCTTTCCACAAAGTCAGAATGGCTTATCATAAATAACCTTTGTGTAAGTGGCGATAGTATGCCTTTGCTTCAATTTGCCCTGAAGAAAAATTTTGGATTGTAGAGGTGTCACGCTGTCCTCTTCATTGAAGCCCAGAGGCAACAGACTGACACTTGGAAAAGCTGGAAGAGACATCAGTTTATTTAATGGGCATGACCAAAATCTGTTTCCTATTTTTAGAAGAATGGAAGGCAAATGGGGTCAGGCCAGACAACATCTCCCAACTTATCTTAAAAGTAAAGAAGTTGCAAGGTTTGGTGCAGCAACATAGAATATGTCTATGGTAAGCATGCAAATATTACGTCCCAGTGGCAGCATATACTGAGAACATGATCCCATTGTCTATTCTAGATGCAGAACTCTTTCACATTATGACTATATGCTTATTTTATATGTGAACTCAGATCTTTGTTGAACCTCACAAAGATTTGCCCAAGCATAATGATTTGTAAGTTCGATCTACTATAGATGTCCCAGTACTTAACTAATATTTCATCGAAAACAATAGAGTTGCAATCCTTGCAGAGCCTAAGAAATCCAAATTTTCCTAAAATATTATACATTTATGACTTTTATGTTATAAGTATTAAGATATTTTAAGACATGAGATGTGTCAAAGAATTGCCCCCGTCTAAAGAGATATTTTGAAACATCTTATCTTTGGTGCCTTATTCTTCTGAATTATTTGAAAAACTACTTTGTTAATTACCAATTTTTGCAAAGAGTTCTTTTTCCCCATTACCTATCCAATTTAATGTTCAGCATCAAATAAAAGACCTTGAGCTTATAGACCAGTGATGGCGAACCTATGGCACGCATGCCACAGGTGGCACACGGAGCCATTTCTCTGGGGAACGTGAGGCGTTGCCCTGTCAGCTCCTTGATTTTCGGCCATTTTTCGCCCTCTGGAGGCTTCAGGAACTTTCAGGGAAGTCTCTAGAGTGCAAAAAACGGCCCAATAGGCAAACCAGAACTCCGTTCCCGAATTTCTGGTTTGTCCATTGGGCCATTTTTCACCTTACGGAGGGTGAAAAATGGCCCAAAGGGCAAACCAGAAGTCCTATTGGGCCGTTTTTCACCCTCTGGAAGCTGCATGCACAGTGCAGTGTGTTGTGGTGATGGTGTGGTGACACATGTGTGCGCGCTAGTGTGCATGCGCTGTCATTTTTGGCACACAAGAAGAAAAAGGTTCGCCATCACTGTTATAGACCATGAGTTTTTTTTAAAAGCCACCCTTTATTATTTGAACCAGCCGCCAAATAAAATCCATTACATGATATTGCAATTAAACATCTATTAAATAATATAGCTATTTTGACATGTGATTGTTGCTGACATTAAGAAGATACTTTCAGTTGTGCCAAGTGGATTGCCATTTAGCAAAATTATATTTCTTGTGGCTAATTTAGATGCTGATTGACAAGTATTTATTTATGAACCACAGATGATAAACTAATTGTTCCTTTATTCAATTGGAGAGAGAAGCTTGGGCACTCATAGCTGTTGTCACTGGTGATCTGTTTTATCACTTTGACAATAATAGTTCAATTTTTAAAAGAAGTGGAATGGTTGGAGCAGAAACCATTTGTCCATTGCATCTTTTGCAGTGCAAAACAGAAGTTTAATTACTGAAAGACAACTTTAAGTGGATGTGTAGGTAATACTGGTGTTTTTGTAAATCTGTATAGACTTTAGCTTTAAGAGAAAAACTAAGAAAGAAAACAAAAAAATATTTTTATAAAGTCTCATTTTTGTAACTTTTCTTGGGAATGGGAGGGAGAGGACAGGAGAGGACAGGAGAGGGAGAATATAGAAGATCATTTCATAAACTAGAAATTCAATGGTACATTGTCTATTCCAGGGGTCCCCAACACCCTGTCCATGGACCAGCAGTGGAACTGCGTTGCGCAAGCGAGTGAAAGTCCGTTCATGTATGCACAGGATATAGACAATACACAACACACTCACACACACACACACACGGTATGCAGCAAAAGATTTGGAGGCCCTGGTCTATTCCACTGTCACATAATTAAATAAACTATTATGAATGCAGCATTGATGAAAAAGTTATATCACATCTTACTTGTCATATCTTCCTACCATTTAATTGACTAACCTCCTCCTCCACCACCCTTAGCACTTAAATTTCATAAAGCTTTAATTTATGGTCTCTTTATGTATTACTGCTTCCTAACATAGAGCTATATAATGTGTTATTTCTCAGCACTAAGGTGCCTAGGAACACTTCCTTTGGTGCTTGCTTGGGTCCATGCCCACTTAACTTTAAAAAATTAAATAGAGAGCTGGAATGCTGTAAAACAAAGTATCAGTCCCTACCATGGAAATAGACAATCAGTGGCACTCTGGATATTGCTGCACTGCAACTTTCAGCAGATATCCTGTATCTTACATGACCAACGGTCTAAAGACACTTAAAGCTGATAGGAATGCCCAGATGTTTTCTACCTCTAATTAAGCATTATTTTTTTTCTAGAGGGAAAAATCACTGGGTGGTCTGTTTGTTTGTTTGTTTGTTTGTTTGTTTGTCTGTCTGTCTGTTTCTGTGCATATATAACCTACAAATGATGCTTGGTTGCACCCATGTGCTTTGCATGAAAGTGTCTCTTGTCCAGAAAATGTAAAAAAAATCTGAATTGCATCTCAAAAATGAAGAATAAGATAGAAAAAAATGGAAAACGACTGTCTAGTCAATGGTCACACCCCTCATTGCAGTATTTCATGACAAGATCCACAATCAGCTCTCCTTATTGCATTTTTCACTTTCCTTAATATGTGGGAAAATTGTATAACAGATAAAAGCAGACCAGCATGCTATATGTAATTCCACAATTCTATTTTGGATACATATTTTTCCTTTTTATTCAGCATAGCTACTGAGGCAGCATTTTCAAAGGCAAAACTCTCAATAGGAAAAGAGGCTTCTTGGCTCTTTCCTTGTGCTTTTTTTTTTTTTTTCATTTGAAAAAGTTTCCAAAGTTCATTTGAAATCAGTCTTTCCAGCAGAGAGTGGAAAGGGAGGTGGGAAAAATAGGGTAGATTTTTAGCATGAAAATGATGGCAGAGGAAACAGTCAAGAATCTAATTTTCTTTCTGAAAAAAAGATTCAGAAGTATCTAAAGCTCTCACAATCTCAGAAGCAAGTTATGAATAGCTGTAACTACTATGGAGATAACAGAAACTACAAAAAGACTAAAATAGAAAGTCACCAGAACTGGATGGACTATTATGTTCTTATTATAAATCTTTTGACAATCACCTTCTGCAACCACTTCAGAAAGTGATGAATTCTGTTTTACAGGGAGATGCAATGCCAGAATTGTGGAAAGAGACAAGTGAAGGACAAGATTTAACTTCTACTAAAAAGACAGACCATTTTCCTTATTAAACAATGATTATAAAGTATTTAAATTAATATTGGCTGATAGGGTAAAAATGTTTCACAAGAATTTATTCATGAAGATCAACAATTAAATTATTTACCTAAAATACAATTAAAAGACAATTTGAGGTCCGTATTGGATGCAATAGAATATTTATGATAATATAATGAAAACCAAGATACATTTATCTTCTTTAATGCACAGAATGCTTTCAATAATTTGAATTGGCTTTTTCCATTTAAAGTTCTGGATCATATGGACTTTGGCAAATTGTATTCAAGGAGTGTGTGTGTGTGTGTGTGTGTGTGTGTGTGTGTGTGTGTGTGTGTGTGTGTGTGTGTGTGTAGGCTTGAATTATGGTATATAAATTCTTGCAGAATATTCAAAAAAGAGGAGGTTAAAATTACCAAATCTGAAATTGTATTTTGCAGTTTGTTGCTTAATATGGATGAAAGAATGGATAACTTTGAGAAATTAGAGGTTGCTGGAACTGGAATGACATGATTTAAGATTTTGTGGTATGATAAATTTAGGGTTAATGTATATTTAAAAATAATTGTATTTGATGTGCCATACTATAAATTTGGAAGGGGTATAAGGCAAATCTGTCTCTTAAAATCCCATTATACCCAAAAAACTGTTTTTAGAAGAGAAATGATAGTTAAACAAAAATGTTAAATTATGCTGAAGTACTGATTTATTTTCTCAAAGAGAACTTAAGTTAAAGTTCTAAACTAAAGTTAAAAACAAGAGAAGATTTGGAATTGGAAGGTTACATATGTCATTGGTTTTCCTATGTTCAGACAATGGATAAGAATTATAAATTTGGAAATGGTAAGACTGAAATTGATGAGGAATTGTCTATAAATGATGATCATGTTGTTGCTACAATGTACAACCTTTTACTGAATTAGAAACAGGCAATGAACAAGTTAAAGACTATATGATAAAATGGACAAAAATTGGGTATAATATATAGTTTAACCTGAATCATAACCTTAAAGTGACCTTTTATAAAATTAAATATTGCTTGTATGTGACACCAGATAAATGGTCAAAAATATATAATGATTTTTTTTAATGACTCTATAATTCTTTGATTTGGGATAAAGTCAGGGAAACTGAATGGAAACATTTACTGGCCGGATTGCCCTTCCTAACACCTATGCGGAGTTTGCAGCAGTTATACTCTTTATGCCCTGTTAGAGAAAAATCTCTCACTGCCTATGATTGAACTTTCAACCTTCTGAGTGGGAGGTTCTTCACCGCTAGGCCACCACACTGCTATATAAAGACATTTCAAATACTTTCTGGAAATGTAATTAAACCAAGGGAACATATTGGACATGTAAGAAATCTGGAAAATATTTGGATCAAATATGTATTTTGATTCATAAAATGTTAAAAGTAAATGGAAACCAGAGATTTTTCTTATGGGATTAATGGAGAAACAGATTGGAAGATCTAATTGAAATGTGTTGTTATATATAATAACAGCAGCAAAACTTCCATATGCACAAAGGTGGAAAGACTTACCAATACTTACAACAGCAGGTGAAACTGATGTAATTGGGGGACATGACAAAATTGGCAGTTTTGATTAAAGAAAAGACTTTCAGAAATTTTACTTTTGTACAGAAATCACTTTGGGACTTTTTTGTGAAAAATTGAATGAAATTTTGATTTTGAGGATTTGATTATTAGATTTACATGGGATTGTAGAAATAATATAGAAAATTGTGAACTTTAGAATAACAGTTTGATGTATTTATATCTATATATGTACCAAAGAAAGCCAGAAATCATTAGTTTTATATTCCCTTAACAGTTCCTTCTTTTTACCTTTTTGTACTTTTATCTTGCTCTTTTCCTGACTTTCTTTTTTTTAAATTCTTTTTCTTCCTGCTCATTTATCTTTTATTCTTGGTTGTGTTTTTTTTGAAATTCGATAAAGCTATATATATATATTTTTTTAAAGAATCTAATTTCCTTCCCACAAATCATAAACTCAGTGTCTTTGTTGTATAAATGATAAAATATTTCTAAACAGTATTCTGGAAATATAGCTACAATACAATCTATAGCATGTTTACTCAGGAATGTGTGCAGAAAGTTCAGTGCAGATAATCTTTGTTTATTGACTGCTTTGTTTAATATGAAGTTACAATGGTGTAAAATAAAAAATTTAAAAACCCAGCATAGTGACCACTCCTCTCAACAACCTTTGCAGTGTTTCTGCAGTCACATTTTCATGCTTCCCAATAAACTTCTTAAAAGCTGAATTAATGGAGCCCACAGAACTAAAATGGTAAGTCACAGTCATATGATGTTTCGCTTAATGACTGTGGTGACTCACCCAATATCCAAATGACAAGTGACATCATATGTCTGTCATAGTCATGTGATTTTCCACTTAAGAACCACTGTACTTAGCAATGGAGTTGCAGGTCCCAAGCGAGGATTACCTGTACTGTTGCTGTAATACAGTGCAAACCTAATTCCAAAATCTGCAGGCTTAATATGAGACACAAATCTATTCTGTTACAAAAACCAGTTGGATATACATATCATCCCTGAAACAAAATGTTTCATTTTGTGAAAGCGTATCACTCTTTCTGGACCTAAGTGCATCACTTAGCTCCAGTTTGATGAACATTTGAGACAAGAATTGTTCACCTGGATTAGCTCTTACAATTCATTGACAGTGATTTCTGTCCGTGTTTGCAAGGAATTATCAAGGTCTTGGCAATACAAAGTGTTCTTTCTAAGAATTGAACTGCTCTAAAAATCTGCCAAGGTATGCTAGTGAAGAAACCAGAAAGGAAGTACCCTGTTTCCCTGAAAATAAGACCTTCCCGGATAATAAGCCCAATCAGGCTTTTGAGGGCATGCGCTAAAATAAGCCATCGCCAAAAATAAGCCCTCCCCAAAACATAGGATCAGCCATGAGGCAATCACGCTCGCCGCCTCCTGCAACTCAAAATAATAAGACCTCTCTGAAAATAAGGCCAGATGCTTATTTCGGGGATCAAAAGAAAATAAGACCCTGTTACAGGGTTAATGTGCTAATTATGTGCAGGAGTATGTTCTCAGCTTAAGGAGCAAGTGCAGAGATGGGTTCTAAATCTTCTTACTGCCCATTTGCGCGTGCATGCGCAGTGCTTTAAAAAAGCTTCTGCACATATGCAAAAGCAAAATCCAAGATGCCGGTGCCTATGGTGCCACCAAAAGAACTGGCTTGAGGGTGTGGCAGGCCCAGGTTGCTAACAGCTCTACTGAACCATGCCGGTAAGTTACTAGCAGTTCGGTAGAACCAGACCGAACCATTAGGAACCCACCTCTGAACAAGTGTCCATTTTTAGATGAACCCAAGCAAAACCTAAAATGTATACCGCTCACTTCATTCAGAATGTAAGTGTGTCACTATGCATATATATGTTTTTTACTTTAAATATCTTGTTGCAAGGTGTGGTTGTGTATGCATTCAGTATACTACTTTGTCCCACCTCTTTATTACTGATGTAGAATAGTTTGGAAAATCAGCTCATTAAAAAAGGTTCCCTAGGTTTTGAAAGCAGAGTGAGTTTAATTGAAGTCAGTCAATATTTTTAAGGCAAAAAGAGAAATGAACATTATATAAAGCAGAAAAGCAAACCACTAATTTGCTTGAAATCTTATAAAGTGACCTAAAAACATATCCAACTTCAATATTATGCTAGAAGAGTTTAAATTAAGGCTAAACAAGATCAACTGCAGCTGCTTTCCATATAGAAACTCAATACATAAATAGGTTTTGTTCAGTTCATGCCAAAACATTTTCTGATTTTAGGTTCACATTTGCATCAATTAAAAATCTCAACCACAGTGTCTTATCTCTAGTGATCAGGGGTGGGTTCTAACTTACTCACTGCCAATTCGCTGCCTCCTGCACCGTGTTGACGTGCCTTGTGGGCGCACACGTGCCTTTTTGGTGTGCATGCGCCTCATAAGTGCGCACATGCGCAGTAGAAAAAAAACATAAAATTAAAAAACAAAAGGCCGAAAACAAGATGGCAACGCATGTGTAGTGCTGGAAACTTGGCTTCTGCGCATGCGCAGAAGAAGAAAAACTGAAAAAAATGTTTTTAAAAAATTCCGGGGAAAAAAATTCAAAATGACGTCACCAGCGGCCTACTACCTATTTGGTAGAACCGGTCCGAACCAGTAGGAACCCACCTCTGCTAGTGATGTCTTCATGAAGAAGAACAGGGCAGGTTCTTTTGATTTCAGGGAATGGCTATTACTATGGCTGTCATTAACTGAGCTGTTTCTATGTTCAAAAGAGCCAAGCTAGTAATATTGCTTAGAGTAAGACACAAGGAGGAAGCATGCCAGGTGGGCTAAAAGGGAAAGTTGGAATATCAGGAAAGAACCCAGTCTAATTAAAAAATTAAGATAAAATCTGTAAGAAAACGGATATGAAGGAATTGAAAAATAAAATATTGCCATACTGCTCAAATTCACCTTGTTAAATGATTTCCCTTCAAAAACAAATTGTCATTTGTGAAAATGTCCCCATTCTCTCATTTAAGATCTATTAGGCAACTCTACTAATTAAATAATTACTAATTAAATAATTCAGTGGAATACCCCACTAAAAGACTGTTACCTATTAGCTCCATAATTAAATAGCAACTTGAACCAAGGTCTCTGAAGTCCAACACCTTTATTGCTCTACCATTTATCTTTCAAATTGTGCTTATATAAGCTGTGATGTGGAAAAGAGAGGTAGAAAATATTCCTAGAGCTTATACATTTGTGCATGTACCGTATTTTATAATTTCAGACCACAAGTTGAGAATATTGGATATTTTTCTACAAGCTACATTTGATATGTAGCTTTGTGTTTGCAAAATTATATCAATGCATTTTCCCTCTTTCTAAATTCAGTCATGCTCCCTTCATATGGCTTAGAGAATCTGTGAACTTCCTCTCCTTTATCTTCCTTTTGCCATCAGGGGTGAAAAAAGCATATCAACACCTCTCCAAATAGTTTAATGTCTATTAAAGATGCTTGGTTGCCTGAGCAGATGTATATCCTACTCTGACTTAAAAGCTCAAACTTTTAAATTGCAACCTACTTTTTGGACTGCTGGGATAATTGGCCAGGGCTGATTAGGAAGCTCGTCTTCTCCAGGAATGGACCTCCTCAATATTATCAAGTGTGGTTTGATGACGAGATTTAATGTGTTAGCTAGTGGGATACTTCAAAGAGGAAGCATCACCAGATGGAGTATTTCCATTTTATTATAAGATTAGTATAAGGTTACATCCACTTTATTATAAGGTTACGAGCCATTGCAGTGCAGTGGTTAGAATGTAGTGCTACAGGCTACTTCTCCTGACTGCTGGCTGCCTGCAATTTCTCACCACGCTCAAGATAGACTCAGCCTTCCATCCTTCCAAGGTTGGTAAAATGAGGACCCAGATTTTTAGGGGCAATATTCTGACTCTAAACCGCTTAGAGGGGGCTATATAGCACAGTGAAGTGGTATATAAGTGATATTATTATTTTGGAAGTTTGAAAGTACAGTTTCACCATTGCCTTTACAGTCCAAGAAACTAGAGAGGGTCTCTTCTAAGATATTTGCTATGCCACCATTCCTTGTATAGGCTAAATTGCCTCTTACCATTCCCCTGGCTATGGCTCACCTCCTGTCTCCCAGGGTCATTGTAACAAACCATTACACAGCATTACTTAATTAGCAGAGGCAGCAAAAGCAAGCCAACAAAGTGAAATTTAATACTACAGAGATAGGCAGATCATGTTTAAAAAAAAAAAGAGGCTGGCACAAAACTAGTAGCTTTGATAATGTTTTCCCAGTCTCCATTCTTTAAAAGCAATAAGTGCTTGGACTGGTGCCTAACAATGTTTATTTGGCACAATTACACCAACTCTAATGTAGAGCCTTATAACCTCCCAAGTCACACAGAATGTAAATGTACAATTTCTACTCAAAAGTACATACATATTCCTGAAATGGTCAGCTCTGAACCCATATGCCTAGAGCCAAGAGCTATATTGAACTTCCACCTTATTGCAAAATCAGCATAGTGACAGGTTGTTTTAGGAGTAAAGTTGAAGATGATGGCAAAAAAAAAAGAGAAAGGGATAGCTGATATAGCAAATGAAATCCAAAGCTTCATTGCCACCTCGTTTGTCATTTTGCAAATGTGGAATGAGGAAAACAAACATCCTTGTGGCTAATCAATTAAACCGTTAGCAAAAGCATCAGAGATGGCCTCATTCACAGCTCAAATCTCAGTATGTAAAGATCCTCCTATTAGGTTTGTGTACCTTTTCATCCAATTCCTGTTCACTTGAGGTCTAAAACTATCCCTGCTGGTAGGCTGAAAGTGGTTTGAATAGGGAAGCAGCGTTGCATGACTTCTTGGAAAGAGAAACCTTTGCAGATTTCAACAACCAAGTTTTTTCTTGGCCAGCATTTCAGGCAAGTCTTATTTAAGATGGCACATACTACCATACGCCTTCTGTGGAGGGCATCCGATTTCACAGCCTATAATGTTAGCTTATGCTCTAAAGTTGTATCTTCTCAATTTCATGTTAGGTGATTTATAGGTTTGCTTTTCTGAGAAGACTTCCTCCTTTTGTTTGTTTATTGTGTTGTGGAGTCAGTGTTGACTGCAGGAAACTGCCTGGGTTAGATTTTTCAGAAGTAATTTACTACAGCCTCCTTCTTAGTTAGAGAGAGAGAGAGAGAGAGTGAGTGGCCTGAGGTTACCCAGCTGGTTTCCTACCTAAGGCAGGACTAGAATTCACAGTCTCCTGGTTTCCAGGCTTGTGTGTTAACTACCACACAAAACTGGCTTCCTTAGTATTAGAATTTTTAGTATATAAAACCAATATTTTAGTGCCAGATTTTATATAGCTAACTGTCTATGTTAACTTGGGCATTGTGATACACAGGACAGTCTCTGGGAGATAAAAGAGGGTGTCCAGTTAGGACATATGTGGCAGGCAGCTTGCAAGGTAGGCAAGTAGACCTCTGAGGAACAGATAATATTGTGGGCACAGAAAGAAGCAGGTCAATAGGGAAAAAGTGACCCGGGAGAATTAAAAGCTTTACAAATTGAAATGATTTGTAAATTGAAGTAATATGTCCAGGCAAGCAGGTTTAGTCAAGCAGGCTCATGTGAGATTTTTTAGACTAGCATCTGAGGAGCAGAAAGGACATATACAATCATTCATTGGATCCCTGCAATTAAAAGTTTCCCTAAGTCATTGCTTCATTGTAGGCTCTTAGAAACTCAGGCAAGGAAGGGTAGAAGCTGGTGAAAGGTGAATGGCATGGAGAGAAACACCCAGGGTCTCTTAGTCTTAGAAAAACTAAAACAAACTTTAACCAAGCCATGGCAATCGATTCATTTGTGATAATTGCCAGATATTGCTGCACTTTTCTAAAAGGATCTCACTGCTGGAAAATAGAGCTATAAGGTTTCATCTACATTGCCCAGGAATAAGACAAGCTGCTATGTTTCTTGTTTGACATTCTTCTTTCACCTATCCATCCAGATGAATGGCAGTGTCGCAGAGGAAACATTGCCCTCACTCTAAATGGTTTACAATTGCTCTGTGATGTTATTGCAGCATCAGACTGATTGGATTACTAGTCTTACTGTAAGTACACTGCAGAGGTGGGTTCCTACCAGTTCTATCTGGTTCTATAGAACTGGTAGTAACGGCGTAGTGATGTCATGAAGCCAGTTCCATCTATGTTTCTGTGGGCACCACCATCTTGGATTTTGCTTCTGAACATGCGCAGAAGCTAGTTTTTTACTACTGCATGTGCACGCATGCGCTTTACGTGACCCTGAGTGAACCAGCAGCAAAAAGAAGCAGAACCCACTCCTGGTACTCTGTAATGAAGAATCCCAATGAAACACAGCCAGTAGACAAGAAAATAGGAATAAAAAGGACAGGCTTGAGGTAGGAAAAATATTTTGCCCCTGCGAAGTATTCATTTTTTTTTTATATCAAAGGCTTTTTGCTCACAACACATTTGCATACTGCACATCATCTATCATATGCTGTCAAACAGGGCCGTGTAACGTGAGTAAAATTCACTTCACTAATGTGATTTGAACTACTGTCTGGAGGGAACTTAATTAGCTTTGTCGAAGTAAAGAGGTCACCAGTTTTGCCTTAATGAAGCAAATACGATGGCCCCAAACTACTAACAGGCCGGTGCTTCAGAAAAAAGATTCCTCTGAAGCTTTTCTCACAGTTCTGTGATTCTGGCCTCCTCACAGTCCTCTTGTCCCCTCTGGCTAAATTCCCTGTCCAGTAGGTGCTGAAGTGGAGAGTGGAAAGCTAGTTCTTTTGACAAGGAATATCCCTGGGTGTTTCCTCCCACCAGCATCTGATAGCCAAAGTGCCAGGTCAGTTGGTAAAGGATGGTAGGCAGATGGTGCTCCTGGCCATCAGCTCCCGGCACTTCCTTCCTGCCCTATCCCTCCAGCAGCTGCCAGCCAATGTTTCTGGAGAAGGATGGGTGAGTGGCTTCATGTAAAGACACACTGATGCACTGCATGACAACCCTGGATATTATAAAATAACAAAGAACACCAGCAAAATATTGGATATTCAGCTATCACTTTTTTGTATATGGGATGCTTGCATGATGCCTTTGAATCAGTGTTGATTCCTGGAAATTTCCTGCACAAGTCTCTGAGGTTTTCTTGGCAAGATTTTCATTGTTTACTTCCCAGGGCTAAGAGAGAATGACTGGCCCAAAGTCCCTCAGCTGACGTTGTGACTAAAGCAAAATTAGAACTCACAGTATCCCAATTTCCTGCCTGATGAAGGCATCATTACACCAAAACTGGCTTTCCAGCTATCCTCTACAAATACTGAAATCGTAAAATCATTAAGAAAAAAGATGCTTATCAAATCTTTTAGAATTACTTGGTGGGTATTTAAATAGTTGGATAGCATGTCTTGAATGTTCAAGATAAGTATCTTTCGGAATAAAATAAAATTGAAAATATTCTTTTTGAAATATATTGTATATACCTACACATAAGGTAATGTCCCATGAATTGTATATGAAAGAAAAGGTAAAATTCAACATGTTAACTAAAGAAAAAGTCCACTACATGCATTTATTTATTTATTTATTTATTTGATTATTTATTTAGTTATTTATTGGTGTTAACAATCAGATAAACCTTTTGATGGGCTCCATCTCACTCTGGGGTCCCCAGGTCCATTGGCAAAACCAGTAACAAAGATGATTAGGGGACTGGAGGCTAAAACATATGAAGAACGGTTGCAGGAACTGGGTATGTCTAGTTTAATGAAAATAAGGCCTAGGGGAGACATGATAGCACAGACCAATAGCAGTCCTTGAAGGACCTACATCTGATGTGTGTGTACACATGGCTACTATCCTGTCACTCTACAAGATGCCACAGGTATGAGGTTTGGTAGAACTCAAACTAAGTAGATAATTATCAATGTACTGTTCCTTGCTTCAAATGGGAGAATTTATGATCTAGGAAGAATAAATAAAGAGATTATTCTTAACAAAACTAAGAATATCTGTGTGATGATCCGGGGCGTGGCACAAAGGCAACACAGCCAGAGAATAAGTAGGAATCCCTTTATTAACTCCAGACTTTGCCTCCAAAGTTCCTTTTACTCTCTGTTCTGGAGAAAAACTCTCTCACAGATCTGTAGCAGAAGAAACTTCCAAGTATAAATCCAACAAGGTAAGATAAGGTAATTAATTTGGCAAGGCAAGCAAAATAAGGAGTTCCAGAATTGAAATAGCATTGCAGTAAATCAAGCCAGTTGGGAGGAATTCAGATAAAATAGTGAACATGAACATGAACTCAGGTTTCTTCCCGACAATAGCTCCTCCCATTTGCTCTCCTTTAAACTCCATCCCCAAGTGTGCCTTTTGAAAGGAATCGGGGCCCTTTCCTCCCTTGTTAGCCAGGCAACCCACGTTGCTCTTTTCTTGTGTCTAGTTGTCTGGGTGTGCAGAACTCTATAGCTAATTTTGAGGGTAGGAGTTGAAACAATTTATGTCCAGGACGTGAGGGGTCAGTAAATATTTTCACGGCCGTCTTTTTGACTCGTGCAGTGTACAGGTCCTCAATGAAAGGCAAGTTGGTAGTAATGCTTTTTTCTGCAGTTCTGATTATTCTTTGAAGTCTGAATCTGTCTTGTTGGGTTGCAGAACCAAACCAGACAGTTATGGAGGTGCAGATGACAGA